>JAPDVR010000004.1:3343124-3405385 GCA_026230005.1 Gila orcuttii | reverse complement strand
GCCGATACAGATCATTCTTAAAAAAAACAAATGTTTTTGTCTGAACGGCCCATAATACTCGTACAATCGGCGGCCCATTCGTTTAGTTTTGCTGAATTGGCGGCGCTGGGATCTTTGTGCCGGTGTAATGCATTGGACAAAAAAAGTCAGCGTAGGTTGTTTTTTTTTCACAGACCGGCCCATGAAACACGTAGATCTGCGGCCCATTGGTTCTTTTCTTGATTGGAACTGGGCTGGTCCAATCACATCTTTAAACTCCTCCCCCTTTGGGCTCTGAGCGAGCGTGCAGTGTCAGTGTGTATCTGTCAGAATAGTCAGAGATGGAGAAGAAACGCAAGGAATGTGCAGAGAAATAGCGTGAAAAAAAGAAACGGGCCCTTCAAGTGTCTGATGAGGATATTGAGGAGGATCAGGAGACACCCAAGGTAGTTACGTAACTTACAAGGTAGTTTGTGACGTCAGAAACACCAGCGATTTCAAACCGTGTTTTTGAGACTGTCTATGGTTCACTGCAGTTTTAAAAAAAAAATACTTGACTTATGAATTTACACATGTTTTTTCTTAAACCATATTAAAAACGCCACATAGACATATAAACAATAACAACAAAATAAACAACTTGATTTTCACAAAAGGGGGACTTTAAATTGACTTAATAGTATACCAAAAGGTGGAAAATCTAAAAAATAAATAAATAAATCTCATCCATTCTGTAAAATATGAAATTAAATATTAAAAAGTCATACAACATATGTTTTCTATTTACTTTAACTCGTAAAAATATTTAACTTAATTTATACACGATTCGACGAGACAAGATTTTACTAAACGAGCTGAAATAACAGCCAATTTGATTAGCTATACTTAATTTAAGTACAACTGAACTTAAATTTTTTAAGTTGAAGTAGGTAGAATGTTTACAGTGAAATAGACGGTAAAAACGGCAGCTGTGGTTGCTAGAAATTTACGGTGAGAATAGCCGCTTTTAGAATATGCTTTGTACCTTAAATTTACTGATAATATACAGGTGATAAAAAGCGTAAGTTGTCTGTCCATGAAACGCTGATAACAAAATTAAGAAAAAACAAAACTATGTAAATAAAATAATCATATGTGATGTCGTGCAAGGACTTTTGGGAATGTTCCCAATGTTAGAAAAAGTTTGTAAAATTGCATATAATGTGATGTTTATCCATTTACAATTTTTTCACTGTTTATGGTTTTTCATGTATCTGATATTTAACCAGTTAGGTTTCTACAGTAGCATTTTTTACAGTCGTTTTCTGTAAAAAAACAAAGTGATACCTTTTTCCAAATGTAATTCACATCTCACATGTGAACAATAAATCTGCCAAGAGACACGTTTAAAGAATGAACCCAATAAGGTTTAACAAAAAACGCAGGCCTTTAACGGATCTTCTGTCATGTAATGTCCCACAGCACAGAGCCAAAATAGAGAGAAGCTGCCTATAATAATGTGAGCAGAAACTCAATATGAATAAATACGACTCATTATCAACCACCATCCTGTTCAGATGTCAAAAGACACTGTCCTGAACTCAGCCTGTCCTATGTGAAGACGCTTAGGATAATCATGCCAGACTCAAGTATACATCATCTTGCATTTTGGAAAAGCTAAAATCAATCTTCTCTAAGAGCTCCAGTAGGGAAGCACAGAATGGAGAATCCGGATTAATGTAAAGAGGGTCGAGACTCCGTCAAAACTTCCTCTCACACACACACACACACACACACACACACGGTTCCCAGAGGTGTTTTCCAGCTCAGTGCTATTAATCAGATAACATGTTCTCAAAGAGCTTGATCCATCCTCAATTTATTGATCTTGTACAACAGCCAAAGAAGATTTGCGAGAATTACCGCAAATCTTGCGAGAATTACAAGAAAATTTGCGAGAATTACAAGAGCTTTCTCATGACAATCTGGGTTATGCTCTTTTTTAAAAATTAGATTTACTAATTCATTTGCTGAATATTGTGGAACTGGGTAAGAATATCTGCAGGTCAAGTTTTCCCTCTAAAATTAAAGAAACAGTAAAATATATTTTACATTAACGAGATTTTGATGCCCTAAAAAATAAGCTTCCTTTTCTTAATGCAATATGGAGAGAAATACTCAAAAATAGCTTGTCAAAAAAAAGAATTACAACCTGCGCTATTTTAGTATTATTGATATACTATTATAGTTTGATAACATTTTGAACTAGATTTTTTTTTTCATTTCAATTTCAGTTAAAGCAAGTCATTTTTTGTTTGTATTTGCCATTTTAAAAATGTCTATATAGTTTTGTATTAGGTTTTAGTTTATTTTAGTACTTCAACTAAAGAAAATGAGAAATGTAACTAGCTAAAATAATAGTTTAATTTTTAAATTTAATTTAAATTAAAGTTCATTTTACGTTTATAGTTTTAGTTAACGACATCACAACCACATGCTCATTAACATATTACCACCCATATTTGCATGTCATGTCAATGCATGCATACCTCTTAAAGGTACAGTATAGGAGCAAAAACAGACTGGATGAGGACAGAAAATGATCATGAAAACTATGGCTGATTTTGATGCAAGAAACCTTGACTAATCATAAGTGAACATAAAGGGGGAAAACAAGACTAACAAACTACAAAAGTGTACACTAAAAAATGCTGGGTTGTTTCAACCCAAGTTTGAGTAAAATATGGACAACAAACCCAACCGTAGGGTTTAAAATTTAAACCAATGGTTGAGTTTGTCCATATCTGACCCATGCATGGGTCAAACCTTGACTAATCATAAGTGAACATAAAAGGGGAAAACAAGACCAACAAACTACAAAAGTGTACACTAAAAAATGCTGGAGTAAAATATGGACAACAAATCCAACCGTAAGGTTTAAAATATAAACCAATGGTTGAGTTTGTCCATATTTGACCCATATATGGGTTGAAACGACCCAGCATTAAGAGTGATAGTTGAGGGCACAGTGTGAGGAGTCTGTAGTGCGAGACAGGACTGTAGATGTCAGATCTACTCTCTATCTCACAGTCGGAGAGTTACAGTGCTAAAGTGTCACCTTGGCTAATGCAGACAGCGGGTGTTTGGCAATCTGACTTGTGCTGAGTGTGTCGACGCGTGAGAGTGTGTGTGCGCCTAGTCTAGCCTAGTCTGTTCAACCATACATCCAACATAAGCAAATCCACACAGCTCTTCTGTAGCCAAAACTCAACAGAATACAACTGCATAATATTGCACACAAAAGCTGCTATAAATCACCAGATAGGGACATTTAACTCTAATTCTGGGGCAGTGATGTACTGTCCATTGTCCCTGTTTAATAAACTATTAAAATTAAATTCAATTAAAAAAGTTCCAATCTGATGGGTAGAGCCCTTTGATTGCCAGGATGTGGAAACCATGGACGGAATCATAGAATCCAGTCATAAAAATGGAATTGTCAGAATAACATGGAATGTCACAGAATTTTGCTGCATGTCTCAGTGTACAAAGCAGATCTTAAGCAGAATGCATGAAAAAGCAGATTGTGACCAGTGGTTGTCAAGCTCCAAAAATGACAACAAATGATGCAAAAGCACCATTAAAAACAGCTCATGCAAGAGTGAAATAACTAAAATCTTCAAAAGTCATGCAATAGTGTTGTGCAAGAAACAGAGACAAAAAATGCATGCTTTTATTTGCTGAGAATCATGCCATCTTTGTTAAAATCTGATGCGTTTAAAATATGTGCAAGAACATATTTACATATTTGAACCAGTATATTCAGAAACACGGTACAATAGACACTGTAGAAGAACCTGCACATTAGTTCTGACGTTTATTATGAATAATCTGAAACATGAAGACTTAAATCATGAACATAATGCAAATTATGCAGGAGAAATTAAAATCGTTTTTGCATACAGTCAGAAACGCAACACAATACCATAGAAGAATGTGCACATGAACTTCAATGGTTCATAGATTAACTTTACATTATGTGGCTTCAGAAGACTTATTTGGGGCTATTTGTCTTTTTTTGGGGCTTGAAAACTGAAAACTGCTAAATATCTCTTGTTTTCCAAGAAAGAAGAAAGTCAAGATGAATAAATGAAGACAATTATCAATGCAAACTCACAGCAAATGTGTATAAAACACAATTTCACCACACTGCGGTCTGTATCGGAGCAGAAAACAGTAACACTTGGAGAAATCTTGTACAGAGATAACACCCCCAAATTAGTGGGTGTGCACGAGGACAACAAAGGGTAACCGGTGTAGATTTCAAATGGACTGAGAAAGGATGATAATTTGGACGTCCTCTGAAAGGCCTTTTATATATCAGAGCGTGTCTGCCCCCCGCTGGGCTGGAGAGTGTCACGAATCGGTCAGGAGCAGTGGGACGGGCGATATAAGGGCACCACATCCCTGCCACGAATTCAATCATGCATGAGCCAAAATCCATCTTTCTATTCATCCATTTATCCATTTCTCCTCCCAGCATCCCATGGGAGCACTTCTAATAGAGCTCGCCCTCCTCCCTCTTGGTGTCCCAATCTTACTCTCAACCCTCATTTCTATTTCTGGCCCTGGAGCTCCAGCTTTTATAATTCCCAGCTCTTTAAAGGAACAGTTCATTTACTCACCCTCATGTCATCAGAACCAACATGGAGAACTTTTTTGATGAATGTTCTCACAATGACAGTGCAAATCGATCACATCTGTCAAGCTCCAAAAAAAGGCACCCTCGTGCCATTTAAGTCTGTCTGATCTTCAGTCCAAAACAAAAGGAGATGTTAAAGCAAATGCACGACAAAGGTGATCGCAAGCAGGGTCTGTCAAGCTATAAAAATGCAATGCAAAGTATCTTAGAAAGTAATGTAGCTCATGCAAATGTGCAATGTATTCAAAGTCTTTAAAAGTGTTAAAAACAGGTCCAAATGCATGCTTTTATTTGCTGAAATATCACAGTATAACAGTCAGACACCTGCGCAGTCATGCATCCACACCTACAGCTGAGAGACATTATCCTAAACCCAAACTGATGCAAAGCACACTTTAACCAACTGTAATGCAAACACAGAAGATGCCAATGTGAATAATGCATGCATGTTCACAACAAACGGTATGATGAATAACATTGATTATTAGTTGTGCATGCCAGCCTTTAAAACTTTAGCCTCCAAAACTGCTTGCTTTATACTTAAAGAACTGTCAAGCTACTAAGAAAAAGTAGAGGCTACAAGTTAATGGTAAAAAAATAAATATATTGTAAATATAATTTAATATATATATGTATATATTTATTTATTTATTTATTTATTTATTTAAGATATTGCCGCCCATTTTACCATATGCTAAATTATAATAATGGAGGAAAAAAATAAATTATTAATGGTAAAAAAAAACATACATTCAAAAAAATAATAATATGATTAATAATGTAATACAAAGTAATTGTACTAATTAAATATATATATATATATATATATATATATATATAAAGGGCAATAATACTTATTTTTTTAAATAATACATTTATACACTAAAATACAAAAAATACAATATATTTAAGATATTGCAACTCATTTTACCATATTAATGACACTAGTGCTAATAATAAATCATATGTATGTATATATATATATATACACTGTGACAAAAGTAATTGTCCGTAATTGTTCATGTTTTGTCAGGCTATGCTGCAACTTGTGTCTCAGTCATAGAAAAACTTAGAATAATCTGACAACAGCAACTGAAAAGCACAGTTAAGCAACACTAGTTTTTCTCCCTAACAGTGTGTGCACATGAGAAAAGAGCACATGTTCAGGTCAAGGTCATGTGAGGTGAGGCTCGTCACCAAACGCCCGTCACTTAAGCCACGCCTTCACACCTTCACAATGTTCACTGAGGTCAGTAGCAGGAACAAGACAACCTGCAGTGCTGATATTGATTTTCAATGAGGCCGCATTAAGTGAATCCTGCACTGTCCCACATTGAGTCTGCAGCAGGGAATATGGGATGAGGACGGTCACACACTGCATCTGAATTTAGCTGCTGACAAACACATTACAGACAAGACATAACGGTGTGTGATATGTATCGTAACTGTTGCTTTAACAATGTGGAAGCTTTTTTCTTATATTGCTTTATGATATAGTAAAGCAATATCACACCAAGCAAACTTGCTGTTTTTCCAAAATATCAGCATGACTGTAAATGTGATATTGATTTTATAAAACAGGTCAATAAACAAAAAGTTAATATTGTGAGTTATATTTTAGATACAGTATTGTCAATATTGTCTGTTTTTGCTTAATTTCACTAAAATAGTTTTTAAAAAGCCACAACAGAACCGTTTTGTGCCGGAGACACACAGTTGTGATTCGTTCCTGAATGAATCAGTGTTTTTGAACAATGATTCATTCATAAAGACACTTGCTCCATTTCTGTATGAATCAGCTGTTTAAACGAATCGGTTGAATGAATGATTCAATGACTCAGTCATTACCACAATGACTAGGCATCAAACTTCATTGAAAAAAATTGGTGAAGAACATTTTTTTACTCAGAAATTCTTGAATTAAACATGACATATTCCATTATTTATGCTTAAATATTTTTTTGCAATGTAAATACATTTTAACGCTGCTTTAGATGCAGCTTCTGTGCCACTACTGCTGTGCAAAAATGTGTTTTGTTTATACTGATTTCATTTCATTGGTAATAGCCAGTCTGATTAATCTGATTTAATTTGATTAAATGTAAGAATGTATACATCTAATAAGGCTAAAAAAAAAAAATGCCGATATAAAAGGTAAAAAGCCCCAGAGTCAGTCCAGTAAGCACTTTCTATTCTGCATGTGTTCCTGATTGACATGATTGATTTCTGAATGGTCTTCTGATTCGATTAGACCTTAAACTCTGACACACAACGCAAATAAATACAAGAACATCAGGGTGAAATACTATAGGGATTTTCACACTAGGCTTAACCCTGGGTTAACCCTGAATAATGGAACATTTTAACCATGGGTCAACCTACGTTTTACATCTCACAACTGCTTTAGCCCTTGGAAAAAAACAGTGAAACAATGCAGTAAAGCAAGTTTCAGAAAACTCAACCAATCATAAACTGCCTTAATGCATGCCTCATTAAATATTAATGAGATTTGTACAGAAACTTTCACATACTCCGTTTAGTTTCGGTATCTGAGAAAAACAGCTAAAAATTGTACTAAAAACAAGGACACTATATGATTTCCACATTTGCAGAGTAGTTAAATAAGACTGCATGATCAATGCACATTATACCTTATAAATATGCAAATAAGAACTGAAACTCAAGATTTCTCAAACCTGACTATTTCAAGATTAATTACCACCATGCATACAAGTATAAACAGTGTGAAATATGAAACAAGATACAATATTATTTTAATTCAGGGTTAAAAATGGCTAAAAAAAACAATATAATTTCTGGTTGTATGAGAAAAAGACTATGACCACATCTTTGACGAACAGAAAAACACACATTTCCAAAGCCTCAAGAGTAGTTAAATAAGAATGCATGATCAATGCACATAATACTTGTACATTTACTTATCATTAACCTCATAAATATGCAAATAAGAACAGCAACTCAGGATTTCTCAAACCTGACTACTCAAGATTAATTACCAACCATGCATACAAGTATAAGCAGTGTGAAAGATGAAACAATATACAACATTATGTTAATCCAAGGTTAAAAATAACTAAAAAGCGCCGAAAACAAAACATAATATCTCATGGCATTTTACTACTATAGTAAATCCATCTTGATTTAAGAATTTTAGATATTTGGACTGAAAACAAGACTACGAAAAAGCATTTTTTGCAGTGTATCTGGTTGTATGAGAAAAAGACTACGACTGGGCTGTATTTTTAAAGCAACGCACCTTTCCGAAGCCTCCCGCCTCACACCCGTTCAGCCCCTCGTACAGAGAATGATGCCGTTTGCCCAAAACGGTGGGCGGCACCGGCACCGTCACGCTGCCGTTTCCATTAGTCGTGGAGGATCCCAGATTCATCCCGCTCAGGGATTCTGATCCCAGCTCTGGCTTCTCTCTGTCGGGATGCCCAGGTCCAGCTGGAGATTCGGGTTCACCGCGATTAATCTCCGGCATGGGTGAACCGTGTGGAGGAGGTTCGGACGGGTCTGGCCTAGTGCACAAGTCGTGCATTACTCCATTTCCCACAGGTTTCAAGGAAGCCTCCAGAAGGGTATATTCACAAGGACATGGAGGAATAATCCCACTTTTCTCAAGCGCTGTACATCTAATACTCACACTTCATCAAGAGTCAAGAGATGCAGACGATTTGATAAGATGATCTCAACAACAATTCATTAACGCAAGAGAAAATGCAAAGTCGCAATACGATTCTTAAAGAGACACTGCCAAGCTCACGTACCTCAAATCAAGCGCTCTCAAAATAACTTATAAATGTCAATGCATCTCCCTCCAGTAGATCGAGAAACGCAGAGAAACGCATAAAGATGATATATAGTCACTAAGCTCTCAGCGCGTGCCGTCATCCATATATTGCTCAATGTTAATACAAAAGAGTCAAAGAGAATGAGAAAAAAAGGCAAAACCGTGTAGAAAGACCGAGATGTCTTATTTTCGAACAGGTCTCTTCATTCACTCTCTCTCCACGGACTGGATTTGCACTCGGCTCATTGCGCCGTCCTCTCATCCTTATCATCTCCTCTGCATTAAAGTGCCAGTTCATGAAGGAAAGATCCTTGTTTTCAGTGATGCTTCAGCGCTCACGCTGGATCTCCGTGCTCTGCCTAAATGTGTGTTTGGTGAGATAACAACATTAAGATGAAGAGGAGGAGAGTGTGTGGCAGAGAGAGAGAAAGAGAGAGAGAGAGAGAGGGGGGGTTCCTCCAATCACGTTCAAGCAGGTTCTGGGAGAGAGCCAATCACAGACGCGGCGCAAGATGGTTTCCATGGAGATGACGCTGGAATGATGTCGCTCTATTGATCATCAAAGAGCCAGCGCTGCTCGACGGAAAGGACCAAAAGGAGTCACTCACACACATTCACTCACACACACTCACACTCAGGGCCACACGCACCTTTTCCAATATTAGCATTGAGAGACAATGGTAGAGATGACGTATGGCGTAGGGAATGTGGAATTAAACAGGAGAGCGTGGAAATACACAATCACAACCGCTGTATTACGTGGGATTGGGTCACTGAAGTCAACATTAACACTATTTACTGTACACTCTAAAAAAAATGCTGTGCTGTTTCAACCCAATTTTGGGTCAATTATGGACCAACCCAGCCATTGGGTTAAATTTTTAGATAACATTTTTAACTCTTTAAAGGGGTCATGAACTAGCTTTTTTAAAAAATGTTATATTGTTGTCTGAGGTCAACTTATGACGTTCGCTTGGTTTTTACATTCAAAAACATCAAAATGAATAAGTAATAGGCTATTTTCTACCCTAGTTTTGAGCCTAGCTCAAAAACGCTCGGTTTTTATGGGCGTCTCGCATTGAAGACTTGGAAGTAAACGCCCACTGCTGTGAGTGGATAACAGTTTTGCATATTATAAGGAGTTTCAACTCACTCGTCAGTAACGATTAGACTGATACACATGTACACATAATTATTAGATATCAAACGATCTGTAACAATGCAATACTAGCCTATCAGATTATTATTATTTTTTAAATAAAAATTTTACTCGCATAAGTGTGTTGCACCATTCCTGTCGGATCCAATATAGAATCACAGCACCGTTTTCTAATCTTAATCGGTCTGCAAATCCAGTCTCGACGTGTCTTGTTTACAAAACAATCCTCAGTGAAATGAAGCGAACAAACGGACAATGTTTTACCCACATCAGCTGGAACGTCATTAAAAATAAAGTTTAACCAAGCATTCCTATTGGAATCCAGAGGAAGCTTATGCAGCGACTGTCTTCTTCCACAACCAGGCACTGCACAATATTTTGTAAATGTCATGTTTATTGTTCGGTTGCTCGATCCGGTTTGTCATCACGAGGTAGGCCCATGTTATTTAGCTATGCGTGTAATGCGCGAATCGGTGGGCGGGGCTAAAGTAGCCGTGTTGAAGTAGGCGTTGATCTTCTTCAGCGGGGGTGGTGTTTTATCCTCTTTAACGTCATAGTTCCCCACTTTGAAAAACGAGTCGTTTGCTGAGCCTGGTGTCAATAAAAGCATTTATTGGACTAACAAGGACGTTTTCAGTTCTGAAATTTACAGGATATTCTTATAATATGATGACCTCTTAAGATGTCAAAAGCTCAAGGAAAATTTGATTTCTCAGTTCATCACCCCTTTAAAAAGTTTTAACTCTTTAATAGGTTTGTCCATATTTTACCCAAAACTGTGTTGAAACAACCCAGCATTTTTTAGAGTGTATAGGATTAATGTTGACCCTATACAGTAAATAGGGTTAATGCATGTTCCTGGTTTAATAGCAAACTATTTAATCAAGGGCAAGAGTTCAAAATCTTTCATTATTATGTTCTGCTTCAAAAAATACTTTCCTTTTTGACCGATGTCAGTATTAGTTAATGTTAATCAATGATCAAACAGATCTTTAGTCGTTGCTTTAAGCTGCTGTTGTGGGTAACGCAGCCTCTAACATCATTTGTTAACATGAACCAATGAAAAAAATACTTTAGTTATCTTAGTTAATTTCAATATTTACTAATACGTCATTAAAATCAGAAGTTGTATCAGTTCATGTTATTTGAGGGTTTGTGTGTGTGTGTGTGTGTGTGTGTGAGAGAGAGTGAGTGAGTGAGTGAGTGAGTGAGTGAGTGTGTGTGAGTGAGTGTGTGATAAAAAAAAATATATATTTGAGTAAATAAATAATACTAAAATAACATGCACCAACAGAGATTCATTATACTACTGCAAGTAAAATATGAATTAAATTTGATGACAGACAGACAAACACATACAGATTCATATAAATCAAACTAAAAACCCTAGTGATTTTTAAATCTAATTATCCTGCAATGCTATCCAGTTCAACTGACTCGCTCTCATGGAGAAAAAGCCTCTGCTAATTGCCTCTCCACTGAGCAAACACACACAGAGATACAGTGTAACCCTCGCAGGGAGAAGAACTGAACTCAGAGCCGATGAAAACCCCCCGTGTGTGTGTGTGTGTGTGTTGGAGGTAAAACACGCTCTCCATTAACATCTCATTAGACGTCAGGTCTTCACACAAAGAGACACAATTTCATGGGGTGGCAGAGATGCTCATGACTGCCTCATCAATTATTACGGGTTTATATTCAGGCGGATTTTACTCTTCGGGTGGTTCATGCAATGAAAAAATATTGAGGGAAGTTAACAAGGTCCTCATTTCTTATACGTTTTTGAGAAATGATTTTCCCAATCGGAACGGTGTCAAACTTCAGACTAAGAGTTCAGACAGGAGGAGATTTTCCGTTTCCTTTCTCATATATGCACTCAAACTAAACATTATTCAGACACCAGATATCATTTTTGATATTTTTTTACTAGTGGACACTATAGTTCATTTATGTCCTTATATCCTTTTCGAATACGTAATGGATATTGACAAGAGTTAAAAAGTCTTTGGCTGTAACTATTGTTAATTAATTTTTGTGTTATTCTTATCACTTTGATTTGTCTACTTGATTTTCATTTTCTTGTCGGATGTTCTTTTTTACATAAATTCGAAATAAACTTAGTAATCTAACACTTAAAATGTATAACACATTTACATAAAATGTAAGTGAGGAGAGCAAAATAAAGTAAACTGTGATATATTATACCCAAAAATTCTTCATACAGCGACTACCAGTAAAATGTTTAAAAATTTGGGACCAAAAAGCTGATCATGTTTTGCTGAAGTGTTTTTTCTTTAATCGCTAATGCACCTTTTTACACCACAGATTGAACAACATGAAGCATTGCTTGGTGATTGTTTGAGCTAAATTGTTATTATCTAATTGGGTAGTTAAATTTAACAGCTGACAGATATTCAACATAATTCATGTGTGAGAGTCTAACAGAAGGACGGACAAAACCAGTGAAATATCAACTGAGTTAATAACTCTGAGTTCTTGTAATTTGTTATAACCATTTTCTAAACTAGCGGATTAACTGTGATAATGTGAGAAATGTTGAAGGTGTCTGATTAAATTTTGGTTTGACTGTAAATGAGATTTAATCATCAGGCTTACGCAGGGGGGGAATTAGATCAGCAGTGACTCTTTGCCAAATAGTCTAAAACAAGCTGACTCATGTACAACATGAAAATGAATAAAGATGGATATAAAATATATCTTCATACACACAGCATACTCACATTAGCATCACACAATGTAACTATATTACACAAAAGGAGAGACAGCCTTGAGTTTTTCCAGTGTTGCACAGGCTGTAATCTCAATCATGATCTAACTGGATTACACACATTTAATTCACTCTATACAAACACCAACACACACCCTTCCCTAAACAGATCAGTGGCATTCATTTTACTCACCGTGCCAGACCATAAACGTAATTAAGATCAACGAAAGGCAACAGCACACAGTGTAACATGTTGCATCCACATTAAATGAGTAACTCTTCAGATCTGAGCGGCTCTCTGGCATCAAACACTCTCATCTGACACGGTTAACCTACTTATATGGAGAAAACACAGACTTGTGCACATTACTGGTTTGAACTAGGGTCAAAAACACAAATGTGTGAGCAAAAAAAGTTACAAATATGCCTCAGATTTTTAAAACATAGATGCAAACAATGTTATTGTAAATTCCTGTTTCTTAAAGTCCCACTGTGGTCAATAATTTCATCCCTTAAAACTCATCTTTGAGCACCAAAATTACATATTTGAAAGTTTTTTCCTTTAAAATTCTTCATGCCTTAAAATAGCTTGAATGTAACTCGACACCCTTGCCTCATTTAGTATGCATGGTTCTATGAATTTGCAAATGAGCCCCGCCTCCACTCACTCACTCCCTCAGAGATCCACTCGTTGACGATCACACGTTGATCTGATTGGTTACAAGGTAGTTTGTGACGTCAGAAACACCAGCGATTTCAAACCGACTGTCTTTGGTTCACTGCAGTTTTAAGGAGAAAATACTCAGCAATGCTGTCGACTTATGAATTTACACATGGTTTGTCATATAGCATATTAAAAACACCACATAAACATATAAACAACATTAAAAACTGAATTTTCACCACTGGGGGACTTTAACTCTTTCCTCGCCAGCATTTTTTTTTAGAAAAGTTGCCAGGGCACGCCAGCATTTTTGATAATTTTCACAAAACAACATACATTGGTTTCACACAGTGCCTCCACCGGCTCCATTAAACACACTCTAGCAGATTCATGAAACCAAAACTACACAAGACAAAACCATAAAAGAGCCACGAAGTTCAGAAGCAGGTCTTCTAGACACACCGTGGGTTTTTAAGCTTGAATGATCTATTGGGTCTTTGTCATGTAGAGAACGTGCGTCTGGCGCTGTCACACTGTTGTTTGGGTTGATCTCAAGCTAATATCAATAATTCAGAGCTGCTCGGTGAAACCTCGCACCAGTTTTTGGGAGGAAAGTGGGGGGAGTGACCCAGTTATGCCAAAAACAGACCACAGCGACTCTATTAGCTCAAAATAAAACATAACCAACACACAAAACAACAATCTCAGTGACCAACCAAATAGCTGGAATCAGGAGTGTGCAACAACAAAAAATTCTCTCTCAATATTTTCTGTGATTCTGTCGATAACAATATTTTGCGGAGTATGTTTTTGTGCTCCAAACTTTCTTTTGTGGAGCACAAAACAAGACATTTTGATACTAAATGTGCATACTTTTGTTAAATGGGCAAAAACACTAATACATTATTTAATATAGGCCATCTTATTTTGTGTTCCACAGAAGAAAGTCAGAGGTTTGGTTTGGAACAACATGAGTAAATGATGACAAAATAAACATTTCTAGAGGAACTGTAGCTTTAAGAGAGTATAAATCACTAACCCTGATTTATAATAAATATTCAGCCATAGATATACACAAATTTACTAGGGATGCCACCATATCGTTATCGGCTGATATTTGTTCATGTTTAATGTTATATTTATAGGCCCAATAAGAAAATTTTGCTGATATATTAAAGCCGATAAATAATGGATTATTTTCTTCAGCTGAGACTCTTCAGATGTGTATTGAATTGCTTGAAATATGATTTAAATCGTTTCAAAAAAGGAAAATCCAGTTCAGTGCAACGCAAGTCTGTCATATAGGCTACATAAAATTATAATGAGAACACGACTGTAAAGGAATGTTGTGAGTTTTATTTATTTGTACGGCACTAGATTTTTATTTATTTATGTATATTTTGATAAAGAAAGTTGGCCATAGAAGTGCAAAATTACTTTTAAAACTTCAAAACTAGGTTCAAACTAGGCTACTATACTGTATATGTGCGATTTATGTTGACGTGCTTTGGGACGTGGCTTTTAATGGTGAGATTTTTGTTTTTGCAATCACGATCTGAAAAATTATATACAAATTTGGATTTAGAATTAGATTTATCAGCCAATATATCAATTATATATTATTTTCAAATATAACTAATTATCGGTTATCAATATCAGACAGAATTCTCATATCTGTGAATCGCTAAAATTTACATTAATCTACTAATTAAAAAATATATGTCATCATGTCAAAGAGATCTGGGAAAAATGAAGGAAGAGGAAAACAACATCTGAAATTTAATAGAGTGCTGCAGGGATAATGTGTTTTTGTAAGCCGGAAATTAGTTTAACACGTTTAGCACTTCCATCGTCCTAAAGTCATGTTTTTTTTTAATGGGTTCTTTTGTTAAATGGCTGAAATAAGGCCTGTGGTGAACACAAGCTTAAGATATTTTCAAGTTTTATAAATAAAATACATCAGTAGCTATTCTTCCGTCTAAAGCTGTGAATTTAACTTGTGTGAAAAATCGGGATATCATATAAAAACATATGTGAATAAAGCAGCGTTTCCAGTACAAAAACCTCACTTTCGGCGCTCAAGTTAAAAGAAGTTCAACTTTTGAAAACCATACCTCTATCAAAATAGATCTCTGCCCTGGTTCATATGGACATCTGCAATCTTTTTCAGCAATACAGTGAGTGCACCATTACTTTACTGAGGAAAAAATCTGTAGATGGAAAATCTCCATATAAGTGCCTTATGTGCAATTACTTATATTATGATTATTTATTGCTATAAATAATATTATTATTATTATTGATATAATATTGCTTATCTGAATAATTTCTGGGGCAGTATATCGCCTAACAAAAAGTAGTTATCGTAACAGGCTTAGTTGTAGGTCTGTGTTTTCTGGTTGCTTCCCACCCACTACACTCCCACTTTTTCACAGCTTTAAACGTCCATTTCTTGAGTCATTTTCAAATCTGAGGTGAACGACCAGAGGTTAAACAGGGACACTTGAATGGCAGTGTATATTCCTCAAAATAAACGCACACACCACATGTCAGTGGGCTTCTTATATCCCAACAGCTGCACTGAATACCTATAATACCATAGTATTCTCAAGGCTATTTAACCCCTTAACTGTAACCCTTTTTTGAGCATAGACGTGAGCATGCACCATCCAAACTTAAATGGTTGTAATTCATGAATGCTTTGGAATAAAAAAAAAGATTGGACTCTTTTTAAAGAAGACACTCTGCAGATTATCGCTGAAGTGAAAGCACTTCAAGAAATGAGAGTTAAAAAAACTTATAGATGTCCAAATGTAATGTACTGTACTAAACATTATTATTCAAAATATATATTTTACTAAATCATTTTACTCTGAAATTGCTATAAAATCAAAATCATATGCCTAACCAAGTTGTGTTCCAAATTTGAAGTAGATATCACAAAAATTTAAGTTCCCATGAGATTTTGTGTAGGCGTAATACCAAAAATAGCCACCGGGTGAAACCCATATTCGATTGAATTTTGATGAGTTGTCCTGTAACAAATTAATATTTCTGTCACAACATCACTTCTATCACAAGACAGTCACCAAATATGAAACCTTGAGTCTCAGACCTTTCCAATGATATGCGTTTTGTTAAAATTAGAAAAAGAAAATTATCAAAATAGTTAAAATACGGTTTCAATGGTAAGGCAAAGTCCAATTTCAAAACTGTTTTCATAGAATAAATTTTGAGATTTTACAATTTCAAAATGATACCTAATTTATGCTGATTACTAAAATATGTGATAGGAAAAAAGCCAATAAAAAAAGCACGCCATTTGCAGTTAAGGGGTTTATATCTTTTTTAAATCGATCAGGCTTTAAAATAATGCTGTGCTGTACATGTCATTAAAGCTAAATATAACAAAACAATAAAAATGACAAAAGCACATTACAAATTTACTAAAATAAAAATGAATACTATAAATGAAACTAAAATAACAGCTACGAAATGACAACTTTTTACCCTTAAACAGTATGTTTACACAATAATTATACTTTTGTTTATTAGACCTGTTTTTTTTTTTTTTTTTTTACTGACTGGCCAATAAATATCTGATGTGTGTGATTGTACAGTTGCAATCCAATGGCAATATCAAGACTCTCGACCTGAAATGTGCACATAACCATCATTATACCAGCAGACAACAAATGCATTGAGCTAAACCATTGTTACATAGTCTGTGAGTGAGGTAATAAAGCCAACTGAGTAAAACCCTCTATTAAACAGAATTAAATCTGGGAAAAATATAACTAAAACCCCATAATCCAGAGCTTAAACATCATAAGTGCCCTTGCAAAACTGTTCAGAAGCCAATGTCCAGAAGTTCAACTTTAAGCCACTAACTGTTCCTCTATATGTACAGGGCACTAAAAACGTCTGAACAATCACAACATTGTGACACGGTTCAGTCTGCTGTTTCACAGTGGCAGTAGACGGCTATTTTCTGAGCTTGTTCTGTACTTGTGAATTATTCATACCACAGTATCAGCGCAGGAGGGGGTCTCTGTGTCTGTCATTTGTTCACTCTCTCCTTATGGTTTGCATTGCACAATAAAACTAGACAAAAAAGGTTGTCAAGAGAAAGCCTGACCTGAAAGTTTGAAGTTTTAAAAGCTTCAGTTTAAAGTAGTTTTTAAGTCCCCATGTAGTCAATAATTTAATCCTTTAAAATTCACCTTTAATCATCAAAATTACATATTTAAAAAAATGTTCCTTGAAAAAAATGTCTTCATGTCTTAAAATAGTTTTACTGTAACTCGACACCCTTGCCTCATTTAGTATGCGAGGTTCTATGAATATGCAAATGAGCCCCGCCTCCACTCACTCACTCAGCTCAGAGATCCACTGGTTGACGATCACACGTTGATCTGATTGGTTACAAGGTAGTTTGTGACGTCAGAAACACCAGCGATTTCAAACCGTGTTTTTGAGACTGTCTTTGGTTCACTGCAGTTTTAAGGAGAAAATACTCAGCAATGCTGTCGACTTATGAATTTACACATGGTTTGTCTTAAAGCATATTAAAAACACCATATAGACATATAAAAAAATTAAAAGCTGGATTTTTACCACTGGGGGACTTTAAAACTTAAAGTTTGAAGGCTTTGAAGATAATACAGTCTATCAGAAAACAGACATTCGTGTTTTAATGGTAGATAGGGAATGTTTTCTAATTGATTGCATTCACAGTCACAATCGATCATGTCTAAAGAAGGTTAAAGACTCAGCAGCTCTGAGAAATGTGCCTTTCTACACTGAACTATTTCCAGATTCTGCAAGCAAGATCCAAACTGCACCAATAACAGTTTATTCAGTTTACAGGAAGTGTGAAATTCTGTAGCTCTGATAAACCTATACAAATGCACAATATAATTCAATTAGTGGTGTAGAAATGCAATACACTTCTGTTTAAAAGTTTGTGGTCAGTAAGATTTGAAAAACAATATTTTATTCAGCAAGTATAAATTAAACTGATCAAAAGTGACAGTAAAGACTTGTCAAAAAAGATTATTTCAAATAAATGCTTTTCTTTTGGACTTTCTGCTTATCAAAGAATCCTGAAAAGACCATGCATCATGGTTTCCACAAAAATATTAACTGTTTTCAACATTGATAATAATCAGAAAAGTTCAAAATCAAATTCTGAAGGATCATGTGACACTAAAGACTGGAGTAATGATACTGAAAATTCAGCTTTGATCACAGAAATAAATCACATTTTATCATATATTACTGATGAGTGCTTTAAGTGTGTACAGTTTGCATGCGCTTTACAAGGAAAGGATTTTTTTCTACTGATGCAAATGTACCACGAATATATGCACCGAGGAATAGTTTCTTAATATGGACAGGTGATTGTGCCATGTGTAAGCATGAGATATACATTCCATTTTAAACATAAGCAACATGTTTTGCTACTTTACAAGGAAGTTGTAAGTCCCACAGTGGTGTATATAAGCTAAATCCTTACTGTACCACCCCAGAGAAACACAAAGGCATGAGGGGGTAAAGCCCAATTTATACTCAAGTCGTAGCTACATCGTAGGCTGTGTGTAGCGTGCGTACCCTGACGTGCACCTCTGCAAAAATGTAACAACGCATCAGTTCTACGCGGACGCAAGCGCTGTGATTGGTCTGCTAGAACCCCTCCCTCAGGTTTCACAAGCTCCGTTTTGCATGTGTAATTGCACGTCAACACGAACAACGACGCTGAAGTATAAATGAAAACCAACGCGTAGCCTACAGCGTAGAGGCTGTGGGAACAGAGAAATCTGGAATGAAGACCTTCTCTCATGTAGCCTTATTCTTCTATGCCTGTTTCTCTCCTATGGTGACACATGTATAATAATAAGAAATAAGAAATCTCTTGGCAAAAGTAACTGATGTAGCCGTGATACAACACTAGCCGCGTTTCCATTACCCTTCAAATTGCGCAAATTGAAATTACGCCCAATGGAAACACGTCAATTTCACAAAAACTCCCATTTATCGTAAAAAAAAAAATTACGCTCGCATGAGGTGGTTTTTAAGGCAATTTGAAAAACAAATATTTCGCAAAACTGCAATGGAAACAGTATTTGTGCATTTACAGGTCACCTGATGTAGATGACGTGGCATGTTTGGACAGAATACGAGACAGAGTTCTTTATTAAATTCATAAAAGACAAAAGGAAGACAGGAATACTGGATTGTAAACCTCAAAGAAATGCCACAATCAAGACCTCGAAGCAGAAATGAGGGAGAAACACTCAGAAACTCCTCATATGTGCCGCTCTCAAGTATAAGTGTCTTTCCTTGCCATTAATGCTTGGATAACACACATACGTCTCCTTTGATTAATAATAATGGCCAGTGCAGTGGCTGGGATATAGTAAACCTAACAATGCCCGTTGCCATGATTTTTGGAATGACTTATCGCGAGAGGAAAAAATTAAGTTTTAGTCGCATAACATTGGTTAATGGAAACGGCTTCATTTCACAATAGTTTTTTGCCAACATTTAGAGAGAGAGAAAAAAAATTGCAAAAGTTTTGCACAACTTTGTAATGGAAACGCGCCTAATAATGGGGGAAAGCATGATTTTCAAATCTACACAAGAAGATAGAGAAAACAACACAAACAATGCTATAAAACAAAGTTCTCACCAAATCATCCATGTTGTCTTCTGAACATCTGGATGTTGAGCACTTCTGCGATCCCTCATGGGATGAACACGGCTCAGGTAAATCCTCCAGCAGAAGGTCTGGAGATGAGCTGAGAGGAGGAGTTTCACTGTCCTCCTTCTGTTTCTTCTTCATCCGTTGAGGAGATTCACTTCGGGATGGAGAGCAGGAACGGAAGAGAGCGCAACTCTTTGACCTCGGCCTGGATGGTTTGTGTTGGTCGTTGTCCTCGTGTGAGGGTCTGCTGTGGGCTTCCAGCAGGTGACAGAGGAAAACGCTCTTCTCTAGATCCACTTCCTGTTGAAGGCGCTGAAGTAAATGGACGTGCTTCCCGTCGGCCTGTGCGAGCAGCGTCTTCAGCAGCTCCTCGAGTCTGAGATACGCCACACCGTTACCTTTAAAAGATTTAGGCCTACCTTTTAAAACCTTGAAGTTTGAAGGTTTTTAGTTTTAATTAGTTTAAGGTTTAGTTAAGTAGTTTTAAAACATGAGGTGGTTACTAAGTTGTTGCTATGCGGTTGTTAGGGTATTCTGGGTGGTTGCTAAGTTGCTGCTATGCGTTTGCTAGGGTATTTTAGGTGGTTGCTACGGAGTTGCTATGCTGTTGCTAGGGTACTCTGGCTGGTTGCTAGGGTTTTGCTATGCAGTTGCTAGGTTATCCTGGCTGGTTGCTAGGGTGGGTGATAATATATGGTTGCTAGGGTACACAGGTGGTTGTCAGGGTGGTGGCTAAGGTATTTTGGGTGGTTGCTAGGGTGTTACTATATGGTTGCTAGGGTACACAGGTGGTTGTCAGGGTAGTTGCTATGCGGTTTCTAGGGTACTGGGGCTGGTTGCTAGGGTGTTGCTATGCAGTTGCTAGGTTATCCTGGGTGGTTGCTAGGGTGGGTGATACTATATGGTTGCTAGGGTACACAGGTGGTTGCTAGGGTATTTTGGGTGGTTGCTAGGGTGTTGCTAGGATACTCAGGTTGGTTGCTAGGCTGTTACCTTGTCACCATTACCTTTACATGCAGGTTTGAGGTCTTGATCCCCAGTGGTTCTGCCGATTCCAGCGATCTCATCAGCTAGTTGACGCTTAATTTCTCGTGTTTGTCTGAGCGTCAAGCTCTCTGTACGTTTCTCGTCCCGACTCCGCCAGCGCAACAGACGGCGAGCCTCCGCCGCACGCTCTCGTCCCAGAGTTTCCCGCTGTCGTAGCAGCTCCTGCGTCTTCTGCTGCTCGAGTCGATACGTCAGATCCCTCAGCGCTCGCTCACGCTCCTCACGGGCCTCGTCCCGATGCCTACGCAGCTCCAGAGAGAAGCGCCGGTGAGCCTGATGGTTTCGACTGCGCTCCACTTCTAACGAGACTCGGAGACGCTCCACATCCCGTCTCGGATCAGGGCCGGAGTCACGCTTGGACCTAATGCAGGACGGGCTTTTCTTGGAGGAGAGAATCGGAGGGTTACGGTCATCATCATCACAGGTTTCGCCCATGATGCTGTTAATGGAGGCCACACAAAAGTCAACTCAGGCCCGACAGAAAGCATGCAGATGCAGGATGAGCATGATGATGTTACACAGATGACAGCATGCATCGCACACACAAGCCAACATGCCTACTGAAAAGAGCAGAGGTGAAAGATGATTATCAGCATGCCAACAGAAAGATTCAGAACTTATGTGAAGTGCCCCTATTGTGCTCTTTTAAAGGCTCCTAATTTACAATAGGTTTACATGCATCTAATGTAAAAAAAAAAACTTTAATTTTCTAATAATATGCATTCAGCATCAGCTCTTTTCTCACAGTGTCTGAAAAGGTTTGATAAAGGATGTCTCTAAACTCCGCCTTTCTGAGAGCCTGCTCTGCTCTGATTGGTCAGAAGGCTCAGTCTGTTGTGATTGGTCAACCACTTACAGCACGTGTCGGAAACCAAACAGCCATTACCGTATCTGAATTTAAGCTGTTCCTCAGCTCTTGAGACACTGTGATACGTACAGTAACGATGGCGTGGGTTTTACCGTATTAATCTCAACAAAGGGGATTTGCTTTGGTCTTCTCGACATGAACAACACGAATCAAACTCTTCCAGTCTCAGATACAACTACAGTGTTTGAGGGCGGGGCAAAGAGACGCTGTTCAGCCAATGAGAGTACAGACTGGCATTATGCACATTTATTACAAACATACGCAGGTTCATGCAGGAAGTGAGACTGGAATTACTGACGACTTGTTTCAGAAGTTCAGAATCGTTGCTTTCTTTTGGGAGACAAAAACTCTATTTATTGTTTGCTATATTACACTGCATGAATGAGAATACCCGAAAAAGCATAATACCAGCACTTTAAGAAAGAAAACTTATGATCACATGCACAAACAAACTGATGCACAATGCAATCAGTCACTGATTAGCTCAGTGGTCGATTTACTATCTATATCTATATATCCATATATATATATACACACACAGTTGAAAGTCAAAAAATTTGAATATCATGCAACAGTTCATGTATTTCAGTAATTCAAATTAAAAGGTGAAACTTATATATTTAGTTTATAAAAATATATACATATGCATGATTAAACTTTTCAGAGGGCTGACATTTCTGTACTTAAAATCCTTTTTTTTAATTGATTTCATGTAATATTTTAATTTTCTGAGATTTTCATAAGCTGTAAACCATAATCATCAAAATTATAACTTTTGCACGATATTCTAATTTTTCGAGTTTCACCTGTATTTTATATATATATATATATAAACCCTGAGTTGACAGAGATAGAGAACCGGCAGAACCTGATGTAAACTATGTCAACGAGAGTTTGTTCAACTAGCTTTATGTAACAGGCCACAGTAAATACTGCAATAGTTTAAACAAACTAAACTAAACAAAGCTAAAATTAACAATAAAAACTCTGACAGTCAAATGGTTGGACACACCCATTCTATTACAATTAATTTCCAAATTTTATAATAATAATAGTACGCTCTATAAAATAATACAAATGGTAATGTAGTCATGTGATGCATGACAATTTACACAAATTTTATTTGTGCACATGTATTATTTGCAGCATAATTTATGTGTCTACAAACCTACTTCAAACATTTAAGCATAAACCTTTAGATTAAATGGCATTTAAAATGATGAGAAACAATTCAGTCAAGTGTCTCAAAACTTGACTGATGGGGTGTATATAAATTGCTGTAAAAAAAAATATGTAAATATATGTGTTGTCATTAGGCATATTCGAAGATAGCTAACTTATTTTCTTTTACACAGAATAATATTTTCACGAATCAGTTTAACTGTGACATGCATGCTGGATCTCACTTATGTATCACACCAAAAAAAAACTCGTTGTCACTCAGAAATAATATGCAGAGGAAACTGTTAAAATGTTAAAGGATGTTTAAGACACAAACAATGACACATATACAATGAAGCACAATGATCACAGCCACAGTGATACAAACACGGTGACACAATGATACAAACATAAAGAACGCGATGAAACAAACAAACACACATGTATCAGTGTAAAATTCTTGTAACAAAGTAGAAGTCTCGCGAGCGGTTTCTCTCCTCAGACGCGTGTCATTATCCACAGAGACTTTAATGAACGCAGGATATAAACACACTGACCTTTCTCCGCATGAAAACTTCAAGATGAGCTTCATATATTCCTTTAGTTTCACTGGAAACCTGTGAAAGACGCGTTTAAACGGGCGTTAATCCTCGCGTACCCGCGTCAGCGCGATGTTTGTCGCTCGCGTCTTAAAGCACCAGTTGCTTCAGTCAGTGTCCGGCTGATGATCTGGACATCACAGGTTCCCTGAGGACACAGTGACCACTGCTGGACACTCGACGACACTACAACACACATTCTGCTCAATTACTTCAGTGAGCTCATTGTTTCTGCCTTGAATTATTAAATTGTTATTTTTTAAATTAATACATTTTTAGCTAACTACGATTTTGTATACGTACATTTTTTAAGTACATAACTAAATTGCAATGTGGAATTTTCTGTAAAGCTGCTTTGAAACAATGTGTATTGTGAAAAGCGCTATACAAATAAATGGTAATTGAATTCATTATTATTTGCATGGGTGATTTTTTATTCTTATTAGGGATACTTTTTTGTAATCCCCTTATAATAATAACTTTACTCTTGTGTAAAGTGTTAAGTGTAACTTTCCTCATTTTTAAGTGTGTTAAAGGGTGATATTTGCCAGAATTTCTATATTTTAGGGTTTGTCCCCCATATATACTGTATATTAGGTAATAACTTACATTAATGTTTCATTAGTTAACATTAGTTAACTACTTTAGTTAACATGGACTAAGAATTAACAATACTTCTACCGCATTTAATAATCTTAGTTCATGTCAATTTCAACATTTACTAATACATTATTAAAATCAAATGTTGTATTTGTTAACATTAGTTAATGCACTGTGAACTAACATGAACAAACAATGAATAGCTGGATTTTTATTAACAAACATAAACAAAGATTAATAAGTACTGTAACAAATGTATTATTAGTATTTTGCTTTGAAACTTTTCCTAATATTTTTATTTATTTGGTACTTATGTGCACAATTTGTAATTTTATAACCAGAAAAAGTTTATCACATTTTACGTTTTTTCAAAGAAAAAAATCTATGGGTTATGATGATAAGCATTAGATTTGCTGCTTAGAAATGTTATTCATTTGAGTTGAATGTTTCATTCAATAGACTAGAGTAGAATAGAATAGAAATAGAATGGAATAGAACAGAATTATTATTATCATTGCATGTACAACGAAATTAGAAAGTGCTTCCCTTGGTGCTTAAAAAAACCATATTCAACAAAAATTTACTTACATTACATACAGCACACATATTAAACATAGTACGTTTAAGTAAGTACTATGTAAGTACTTAAGTAAGTTTAATGTAGTCAAGTATTTATAAATATTGCACTAATGAAGAAATACATTGCACTAAAACGGTTCAGAGTAAAAATACTCTATAATGAATCAATTTATGGTTTAAGAGATGAAGTGAATATTCTGCTAAATAACCTCATGTTGTAAACTGATCATTTGGCATAGAAACAAATAAAATCAAATTCATAGATATAAGTCCTAAGATTAAGGTAGCTAACGAGGAGGAACATTACAACAAAAGAGAGCATAGGAAACTGATGAACAATTCCCAGGAGTTGGAGAATAATGTTACACGTTCCCTGGTTTTGTGTTTCTTGTTTTTGCTATGTGGACTTTTATTTTGAAGCATTTCCTGTTTTACTTTGACAACAAACAAGGGTAACTATAGAAACAAAGTGATTGATTACCCTCATCTATTCCTAGTTAGCCTCTCCTTATCCTATCTATGTATACCCCAGTTTTTCCCTTGTGTCTGTGTCTGTTATTATGCTTAGTGCATGTTGGTTTGTCTTCAGTTCGTTTTTTTTGCTTGCCGTTTTTGCATTGTTTGGATTTACTCTTCATTTTTACTTTACCTGTCTTGCCCCATGCCTGGATTGACTCTTATATTTGTCAGTGATGGAAGAAATGAAGTGTTTTGAATTGCTTCCCAAAATGATTCACTGATTCACAGAAGCCTCTGAAATGCCACACACTGGTGACCCCTGCTGGTCAGAACAGTGTAAATGCAGCGAAAATCAGTTCAAACGTGCATTTAAAAAAAACACCTTTAACAGACCAAACCAAACCAGCTGGAAATGTTTTTTGAAGGTGTCATCTATTAAATGCAATTTTAAAATGTATCTAATACCATTAAATATGAAGTGATTTTATAATATGTGTAATTTTATTTAATTGGACCTACGTGTAAACACGACCTCAGGTCCACCTTAAATATTTTGAATGCTACCGATCCACAATCTGATTTCTGGCCTGTAATACTGTCTGCTCGTTTGAAAACCAAAGGGACAGGTCTTTTTCAGTCTATGCTCCAAAACTTTGGGACGCATACCTTTACCGATTAGAGCTTCTCCTACATTAAACGTTTTTAAAGCTTCAGTTAAAACCTATACCTTTTTCTCAAGCTTATTAAAAAACTTGTTTTAATGCTGTATGCATTTTTTAAATGCTCTGGGGTTGCAGTTTTTGTGATGTCGCCAGGTTTGACTTATTTTACTATTATAAATGTTCTGTTTTAATTTTTAGGTCTATTAGGTTTGAATTTTTGAATGTTCTGTTTTACTGTATGTGAATTTTTGATTTACTTGTGAAGCACTTTGGTCAACATTCCTGTTGTTAAAAGCTGCTATAGAAATAAACTTTGACCTTGACCTGAATCTTAATCACACTGTGTTAGTTTATCTGGCCAGAGAACTGAGTGTCTGAGCCTGGTTTATGGCAAGCCGTTTTAGCTTAAATTGTACCCAGCCTTACTCGTCGTAATTGCATTTTTACTAGTAAGAATTGAATTAGAGAGCTCTCAAATTCAATTCTTACTAGTAAAAATGCAATTAGAGAGCTCTACAAATGAATTTTTACTAGTCACATGTCTCCATTGACTTCCATTAATTTCTAATTACAGAGCTCTCTAATTGAATTGTTACTAGTAAGAATTAAAATTAGAGAGCTCTACAATTGTTTCTAGTAAAAAAACGAATTAAAGATACGTATAATTGCAGATCTCTGTAATTGAGTTAAAGAGCTCTGCAGTTGCATTCTTACTCGTAACAATTCAATTGTAGAGCTCTTTAATTGTAATTCTTAGTAACAATTCAATTAGAGAGCTCTGTAATGAAAAATTAATGGAAGTCAATGGAGACATCTAAAAATTCATTTGTAGAGCTCTCTAATTGGAATTGTTACTAGTAAGAATTGAATTGTAAAGCTCTCTAATTGAATTCTTACTAGTAAAAATGCAATTACGACGAGTAAGGCTGGGTACAATTGAAGCTAAAACGGCTTGCCATACTGGTTTCGCCAAAGTTTTTTTTTTTCTCTCCATCTGTCACCTGATGGAGTTTGGGTTCCTCGATTTGCTTAGTTGGGGACACTTAATATTCAGCAATATTTCTGATCTGACTGCACTGACACTAGAACTGGACGATGACATCACTTATTTCTACAGAACTGCTTTACAGTTGAACTGAATCAACACTGAACTGATTTAAACTGAATAATGACCGTTTTCTATTGTCTATTTAGAGCTGCTTTACAGTAGAATTAAATTAATTAAAATAAAATGTTGCCATGGAAAATAAGAGCATATACAAGCAAATAAAAACTTACAAATTAGTAAACTTTGTTGTCATAAGCACCAGTTACAACAAGAAATGTGTCATTGAAATCAGCTGGCAGCCATTATCCTGCTTACGGGAAGTAAACAGGAAGAAAGAAGGGAAAGGGAATAGAAAATAGAACAAAACAATTACGCCATTAGATGTAACAATACATTTGTGGCATTTTAAAGCTGCAGTTCATATTGGAGTTTAACAGAAAAGATTTACACAAATAACATATCTCTTTAAACTGTCAGCAAAACACTTTACAATCTCACATATTCGAGTTCATATATTTGTGTATATTTGTTTACACAGTACTTGTATTTTTGTGTGGTTTTGATACTTCTCTTTCAATAATATAGCCCAGAAGCGAAAACATGATCTTTGGTAAACTAGAGCAGCTTCAATTATCTGTATTAATTCAGAGAAGTTCACATTCACCGAGTCCAACAAAACCTTCAGGCTGTGATCTCTCACATGAGACACTTGAGTCTGTCCTTTTCTAATTCGCTTCTTTATTTTCATGAACTGCAGAATAAGTAGCCGCCCATCTGACATAACAGTGTTCTTTCCGCAAACACAAGCATCAGGTCATCTATGCATCTGGTAAATAATAGTATCAAAGGTGTATTTGATATGCAGTGAAAAATAAATATACGACATATTAAAGGTTTACAGGAAAAAAATAGGAGATTGGCCTACTATTTAAAAAAACAAATATGTGAAACAGTATCATTACAGTAGTATGCTACATTGTCAGTCACGTTAGTATGTATATATATACACATAAAAATAATGTTGCATGTTTATTTCAACGTCCAGGTATCATAAAAAAAGAAAAATTTGCATTTCTAATCATTTTATTTCCTGATTATATTCTGCACATTTTTCCAATTTTGTATATACTTTTTTAAAATATTGGGTAGTGAAACCAAAAGTATATGAATCAAATTAGTCTGCTTAATTCATTTAGCAAAGATATTTCCATCAGTTAACTAATTATGCCTGTTAAAATGTATTGTAGCTTCTCTAATATATTTGATCTGTAATTTAATAGCAGAGCGAATATTTAGAGCTGTTCTCCAGGGCTTGGGCATGATTGTGCTCATAGCTCATCTTTAGATACATAATTTTCAGGTACAGAAGTCAAATAAAGTAATCAAATGTAAAATAACACTGATAAGGATAAATATTTAGGTAATTTATACAGTGAAGACTACGCAAAGTCATTCAAGAGCAGTGGATGATTCTCTTTTGTTAGATGGACATTAAGGACAAAGTCAGGTTTATTAGGCTGCTGTCACTTTAAGAGCGCAATGTATCCAACATGCTGTTCAATATATTTTTATTCATATATAAAATGTACTTACAAAGGATATATTATTCAGTATTGTCCATTTATTGTTTTCTGGTTTGTTGTAGTAAAACTGGCTGCAAGAAATTTTGAAATCTGCATGTTATTAATAAACTCCCCAGCAAGAGAAGCACATCAGTTTTAAATTAAAACCCATGAATTTCAACCTTCCTTTTACACAGATTAGTCTACAAATAAATGAAGTGCAACAGCAGTTGATCTCAAAAAGATTTAGGGGCTTTTTACACCTGGCCACTTCATGCGTTCTCAGATCGGATAGCCATCTTATTTATCAAAACGATTCTAGTTACACCTGGTCACAATGTTTTCACAAAACAGATATAAATCCAATCTTCTATTCCCATGCTACATGATTTAATGGAGTCACGTCACCAAAAGCAACATATGAGCTGCATTTTATTGATAATCAGCTAAAATCAAAGACCGCAATAAGAGAGCGGCAACAGCACTAGTAAGATAATTGTTTCTTTACTTTAAAATGATGATTGTGTTTTAAGTGGCTGCGACTTAATTTCACTTTGATTTGCGATAGTTTGCTCGTTGGCTTGATGAATAGATCATATCTGGCTATAACATTACTTAGCCTATAACACGCTCATGCTTATTTTTAGCATTTTTGGGAAGAGTAAAATTTACATGTGGTTTCAACAACCAGATGCATTTACACTTCTCCAGTTTCGTCTAGAATGCGGCCCAGACCTCCTCCTGAAGTGGTTTGAGCGATCGGATTCAAATCGAACGGCATTTACACCTGGTCTTTTCAAGATCGAATAGCGATCACAGAAAACGCATGAAGTGGCCAGGTGTAAACAGCCCCATAGTTGCAGTCTAGAGTCTTTCAACAACTCCAAAAAGTGAATAACAGCCACTACCCGAGTGAACTACATTTCAGTCATGTAGGGATTCACTAGACAAATACAAGCTTATGAACACTGCAACTTCCCACTACAAACCACCGTCAGATGAAAAACAAAGGACAAAAGCACAAATTGTATAAAAGCAGTTTTAATTTAAGTTGTTTGACGGCAGCATGGACAGGGGGACGTGTAGGTTGTCTCAAACGAATCACCTGAAAGAAGAAAAGAAAGTGAGCTGTATCATGTACAGTGAATTAAGCCAGAGCAAAGCTTGATTAGGATGAAGGCGCACTTGTCTGGTAGTAGTCATAAACGTTGATGACTGCTGGCTTGAGATTTTGCACACCAAGAACCCGTTTCAGCTGCAGTGCGTAACTCATGGGTACACCTTTGGTAACCTGCGAGACAAAGGATGAACAGCAGCACATACACCGCACTCAATATGGCAGCTAGTGAATATCGTTGGGAATATCCCCAATGTGGTGTCTCACCTCTTTCAGATACACTAGGACACGATCATCTCCAGCATCAACACGCTCCACTAGCGGAGCGAACGATTGGGGTGGAGAACCAAGCTGAGAGGAAAAGACCATTGTTTACATGCAGTTACATCTGAAGGAGCCTTGAGCATCTTGGGATTTTCAAATTCAGCTTAAACATACGAACCAGTGATGTATCTGCCGTGAACCCTGACAGGAGCTTAATGTCCACAAGAACCATGTTAGTGCTTGCTTTTACACCATGGTAACTGAATGAGGGTGATTGGGGAATAAACAGGTTGTCTCAACATGATCAAGAACGTGGCTCTCTTTTTTAAGTCATGAAAAAGAGCTAGTTTCAGAACACAACTATTCTTACGTCACGGTGAAGTTCAACATGAGAAATGGTTGGCAGTCTCCAGTCACCTTCGCTTCAACGCTCAGAGTCTTGGTGTCTTTAACCGGTGTCGGGATGTTGTAGAAACATGCAACCTACAATACGAGCACAGAGCAAACAAGGCAAAGTAAGATGTGGATGTGCACAACAGAAAGAGGGGGTGGAGATACAGACCTGCACAGAAACACAAGAGGTCCCGGTCGCTTTAACACTATATTTGCCTGGAACTTTCTTCAGTAACTTCTCCTGATACAGCAACCTGTTGTCCCGATTCACGTCGAAGCTATAAGAGTCTCCTCCTACTACTGAGGACTGTACAGTAACAGTGCTGGAACCATCCAAGCTGAAGACCTGACCAGCGTACACAGACAGGGCATGAAGAGCCACCACCGTGTCCTAAAAACAAGCAACAGATTTAAAAACCTCCTCATAAATGATTGAGCTCATGTTTGGTAGTCAGAGGCACCTGGGTGGAGGAAAAGCCTCCATAGGGATTCTGCTGGGTCACCAGCCAGTTGACAATGAGGTTAGCATAGCTTAGATCAGCAGTCGTGAGGGGCTGAACGGCAAGAACTGCTAGCAGCACATAAGAGCTGATCTCTACCGCCAGAGTACTAGCAGATGTAGTTTGAGACCAGTGGACCTTAGTTGCTTTGGATGAGATGGAGGGGAGAAAGAGTTAATGCCAAAGAACATGAACATCTCAAACAAGAGGCTGGTAAATTTCACCTTCACTAATGTCAAGGTCTTTTAAGGTTTTTAGAAGCTGTGATCGAGTGTTGGTCTCTCCGGCCAGACTGAAGGTGTAGGCCAGCAGAGCAGTGGCGTAAGTGTTTCCCAGGTTCTCAACGACAGGCCTCAAGCATGATAGAGCATTGGTAATGACGGGATCCTTAAAGAAATACAGATATCATACAACAGGCGAACAGGAATGTCATCTGCAAGAAGCTCATACAACTACAAGAGGTTTTTACTGTGACTGGGATGCCTAGTTCAAGCAGCGATGCAACAATGTAGGCAGTCATGGTCACGTTATCACCAACTCCACCCTAAAACACACCAGCATACGTATTAAAAACAGTCTTGGACAGTCTACAGGTTTAGGTCTATTTGATCAAATGTACCTTCATTTCATTGTGGTACAAAGTTCCCTGTTGCATGAAACACCCATTTGAGCCCTGCTGGCTTATTAGCCAGTTCTTTGCACTCTGAAGGACATTCGGATCGATGAAGACAAAGCTCTTCGCTAGACCAAAAGACCTCATGACAAAGGCAGTCAACCTAGCCATGCAGGAAGCTTCATTAAATATAACTGAACTTACAAACCGCTGGTGACAATGGCTACACAAGACTAGAATAGCGGTAGTGAAACTCACCATGTATTAGATGCATCATAACCAAATGTGCTGTATGATCCGTCACTGTGCCTGTAGTTTAGTTGTCCTTGGTATCCTGTTCAAGTCAAAAACCACATATCGGAGGGGGGCTTATTAGGAATTCTAGACCATTTAAATGGGAAGCAGTAGGATTTAGACTCCTACATATTTAAAGTGGATTTGGACATCCTTACCTCTCTGAAGGTAGCTGGTGGCAGTCGCTCGGATGGCTGCGGTGAGTTGCCCTGTGACTTCAAGGTACAGCAGGATGTAAATATTGGGAGCAAGAATAATCATATTCTGTTCTCCACAACCAGAGGGCATCTGTATTAACCCATCCAGATTCTTCAGTGCACGACCCATTATGTCCCCTACGAGAGGTCAAGCATAAAACCCACATCAGAAACAAAGTTATACTGCCAAACAATCACATCTGTTTCTCCTCAACGAAACGCTTTACCGAGGACTGAAACGGAGCATCTGTCTGATCCCTGAACCACATTTTTTGGAAATGTCAGAGACACGTCTTCAGAAAGAGCTTTTCCTAGGGACCGAACAGAAAGGATCAGCATTGAGCGTTAGGCTGTAGACGGAGAATGTGTTGGGTATCAGAGTATAACAAACCTTTTGGACAAAGTAACCAACTCTGGGCGCTTGTCCTTTCAACTCCTTCAGGCTATAAAGGCAAACACATCAGTAAAGCAGCATGAGCTCTATGATCAAACTCCAGAAAGCTGGTCAACACTTACCAGGACAATTAGACTTCGAGTGACTACATCAATGCGTCCTCTCGTCGGCACGGTCACAACCTCAGTGCCACATCGAGTCCGGGATGGTTCAGCTGAGGCATTGACAGTCACATTGACAGCTCCTGCAGTGACAGACAGAGTGAGAAACACCACGTACACTTACAATTTAGAAGCAGACAGTCCAAAACTGACCAAGAACAGCAGCTGAGAAAACCCATTTGAAGGTCTTTCTCTCATTGGCACACAGACAGGATGAATATGAATCAGTATACGGTTTAAGAGTGAAGGCCGTGGATGAAGCTGGAGTTACTTTAACCTGCCAACAAAACAGTAAACATGGATCAAAGACACAGGAGCTACTCTATATAGATCCATTATAAATAAAAATAAACCATGGCAGACCATGATGCACTTGGACAGATAGTTGAAGACTGTGGCCTTCAGATCAAAAGACTCCCCACGGACGACAGAGTACGGCAAGGAGAGCTCCAGGAAGAAGGGCTGGAAGACCGTCAGCAGAGTAGGAGGAGCCAGACCAAAACCTTTCGAGGACAGGCAGAATGCCTCCGTCTCCCATGTGGTTATGGTGTCAGGTACCTTAAGAGGAACCTGTGTGGATCCAGTGGCTCTGAAGAAAAGGTCACCAGAAAAAGTAGTGAGGGGGGCAGGAGAATTAAAAACTGTGGGCAAGTAGCTTTAGATGGAACAAAATGAGTTTTACGAACCCCACTTGAGCAAGCTGCCAGAACCAGGTTTCTGGAAAGTAAGTCCTGACAGTCACGTCAAAAGAGGAAGTGTCGCCTCCAGCAATTTCTGCTACTGGAGAAGCCAATGCCTTGGCTAAAAAGTTCCCTGAAAGAGACAAGCAATTTTACACCCAGATCCTCCAAACGGTCCTAGTGTCTGCAGAATACACAGGGTTCAAAACTTCAAATTTATGCATGGTTTGGCCAGTTGTAGCCTCAAACATTTTTATTGTCTTTACATGGTCTATATTGGCTTTTGTTACTGAATGTGATCTTTAATCTCGTGTGTTGTAATGGCACATTAAAGTTCATCCAATGGCTTGCAGTTTCAGGTCACAGATTACTTAAATTCATAGTTGGTAGCATATCAAGTTGTGTAGCAATTTCTAGAGCAAGAATCAAACTAACGGACATACCGCCATGGAAGTTGCGATAAAAACTCAGGCCTTTGTACTTCAGACACTGAGGTACTCTGATAGGCAAATTAGTTGTGACCTTCATCCCCATGCTCTGTCGGAAGACAAAAACACTTGAAAAAGTAGCATTCAGAGCAGAGGTCTTCAATCCTGCTCCTGGAGGGCCACTGTCCTGCAGAGTTTAGTTCCAACCCTAATCAAACACCTGAATCAGCTCATCAAGCTCTTCAGGATCGCTTGAATATATAAAGGCAGGTGTGCTAAAGCAGGTTGGAACTAAACTGCAGGACAGTGGCCCTCCAGGAGCAGGATTGAAGACGTCTGATTTAGAGTAACACAAAAGTAACAGAATAAGTAACCCTTTTCTACCTTGAATGTTTCATAAGTTTGGTCTGCAGAAACATCTCGACGGGCTCGAAATCGCAGACATTCCTGTTCATCCTCAACTTCATATGGATAATTTGGCAATGATCGCACTGGGAGTAAGTTGAAAACCTGACAACAGAGAGAAAAGTGCTCCTTGAAGACCTTTGTTTGGGGGGGGGGGGGGGCATTCCACTACTAGAAGACTAAAGTCATAGTGTGTTGGTTTTTAAAGTAGTCCAGTTTAATCAACACAAGTAGTCCAGTCATGTCAGGGTTTTCCATACTGGAGTTGAATGCAGTAAACTGAAGTGGCAGTCTAATCAGATGTGCCACACTAAAATATTCAGATTAAAAGCCCAAACAAGAAATCCAATTTAGGCACACAGATACCCTTTCAGCACTCAGACGTCTTCCTGGCTCCATAATCCGGACGCTCTTATCTACAGCACTGAGGCCACACAGAGATCCTTCTTGAGCAGAAACAGTCAGAAAGTTTCCCTCAGCAGGAACAGCCGTAGCTGGAGAGAACTGCAGAGACACCTGGAACATGGACCAACACACTGTAGGACACGCCACCATTCCCCAATTGAAACAAATGGCCATTGCACATCATTCAGTACCTGGTTCTGGAAACACATGTCCGTGTCAAACGACACACTATCAGCAACTACATTCTCACTGGGAAGAACGCTGTAGACCAGAATCTGCACTGCTGGAGCCATATCGACGCTGACAGACAGCTGGAACGTCACGGAGCCGCTTGTGACCGCATCACAAGCCTTTGCTTTGACCGCATCACAAGCCTTTGCTTTGACTGTCTGAAGTCCATGGAGGACGATCACTCCTCTGGATAAGACCTGACAGAAGACATAGGTGCATAAGTTGCATGCAGATCGGCAAACTTTAAAAGCCAAAAGACTAATGTCCACTCACCATATAGATTATGTCAGCGCTGTAGCTACCAGCCTCTCCAACAAAAGAATACTCCACGGTCACTGGAAACGAAGCACCACATTTGAGCGGCTGTTTGAGCTTCACTATTGTCAGTTCACTAAACGATGGGTTGTCGGGAGAAACGGGTTGGAGAAGCTGAATAACCCTCATATCTGTAGTGAAGTATGGCGATTTATAACCATAAAAAACCTCTGGAGTCACACTTGCCTGGGGAACAATAAATCGCAATGAATTTCATGCAAGAGAAAGTCTTCATTTCACAAAATACAAATCGTACCACCAGATTCAGATCAGCCTTAGGAAGATTAGCAGTGTTGAGGGAGAACGCAGCCAGTCCATTCTTGTTTGTGGTTAGATTCAGCAGCAGTTTGTTGGGCCATCTGTTACCATCCAGGAGATACACAGCTTTGTTTGCAATTGGAGTCTTATCAAAACGAGTTACGGATATCTGTTGGGAATGATCAAGGTTAGGAAAGTGAACCAATGTGAAGGCTTCTGCGATAAGGGATGAGGTTTTGCTTGCCTTTCCATTAATCATTGATCCAGGTTCAAAATAAGGAACCACGAGGTCCACAAACGTGACGTTGCCGACTTCAAACGTAATGGACACCATTGCAGATTTTGACAACATTACATCTGGGGGGGCATGAGAGAAAACCAAACAAAAACAGTGAAGAATATCAACTTTAAGTATGTGCCTTAAAGTGGATGTCTTGTAAAGATAAAGTATGTGGTTCAGATCAGCCAATAGCACACCTGTTCCCTCCTCTGTAACATTGACATTTACAAGAAATGTGTCTTGCATATAGTCTTCAAATTTGGTGTTGAAAAACACTGATGTATCGACGGTAAGAGAGGCACAGCCCATGGCATTCATCTGGTAGCAGAACAAAGATAGTCACATTTAAGTCAAGCACAAGCCAAAGAAAAACCCTCAGCGCTAAGGCAGGAGTCCCATACCTTTGCCGTTTGATTCAGGCACTGTCTAGTCAAATTATGACTATTGTATTGAAATGGATCACGGCACACTTCCACCAAGGCTTGACCAGGTACAGGTTGGCCATATGTATATCTGGGAAACATCACAAACAAGATAAAGAACTGACCAACCCAAAAAAACAAGAAAATAAAGCATCACTCACTTGGCACAAGCCTCAACTTTCAGTCCCATATCTGCAATGCTGTATGTCTTTAGTGTGTTTACGGTCACGTCAAACTTGGGCAAAACTAAACCAGAAACAAAGCACTTCAGGTTAAGACTTCAGATCTGTCATTGAACTGCTGCACATTCAACGACTTACCGTATTTTTTCACCTCAAACTTGGGAGATTTCTCGGTCGTCAATAAAAGCCTTTAGTGTGTACATCCCTATCTGAGCCTCTGGGTTTAACTCGTGAGAAAGCTGCAGTATCCACCCCGTTGAGGAAACGTTTGTCCACTGACCAATCCGGTTATTATATTTGTCCTATTAAAACAAATTAACTACTCAGAAAAAATGCAAACAAAGCAAAAAAAAAAAAAAAAAAAAAAAAAAAAAAAAGTGCAAAAAGCTGCATTGGCTCCATTTAAAGAGTTGCACCGGAGCAAATTCTCACCTCCACCACAACCAGATTGTACTGCAAGACAAAGACAGGAATAATAAACATTTAAAAGCAGTCATTGAAGTTGAAATTTCTGCATCCTAAAAGAACCTGCATTTAATTTGCATTTCATTTATGGTCAGATCACTCAACATATGGTCTTACCATTTGATCAAAAGGCACAAATTTGGGATCCATGGTGACAACTCTGAAATTAACTGCAAAGACACCAATAAACTCACATTTATTGCATTTGAATAATGGACTTTCTACACTTTCAACCAAGGGTCATTCACAGCTCACCCGTTTGTCCTGGATTGTAAATAGGCTTGTCTGTTTGGATGAAGGTCAAAGATAGGTAACGTCTTAACATGATTTTGCTCTCTTCGGTCGCTCTGAAGACCTTCCCTTGAACTTCTACCTTCAGCTTCTGCACCGATTCTCCATCTACCCGAGGAGCCTGTAGAAAACTTCAGTTAACTTACAACAAACCAGTCAAAAAGAGCCACATGCGTCTAATGACAGACCTGGAAACAAAAGCAGCGGTGAAACGGCGTTGAAGAAACATGCTTCACAAGTTGAGTCGTCTTGTTTTTCTCATCAAGCAGAGAAACGGTCATCGTGAGGCTCTCTTGGGGTTTCAGAAGAGTTACACATAATCTGGAGTCAGAGCCAGACTCAATCACAGCAGGGTAAGTCACCATGAATAACCTGTGGAAAAATACAACGGTTTAGTTTCAGAAACCACAGGACATCATCCATTTGATCACTAGATGGCAACAAACCGTGTTGAAGGAAAGCTTTACTGGTTCACAAAGCTTATTTTGACCATCTATAAAGTTTAGTAAACAACTCCAACATAAGAACAGATAACAGAATGCTTCTGTTCACTTCAAAGCATACAGTATTTAAAAGTACTTACGGCCCTGGTACTTTATGTCCATCAACAGCAAAGAGAAAAAGGGCTAAAATGAGCCCTTTCCAAACACAAATCTCCCTCACAGCCATGAGGAAAAATCACCTAAGACTAACCCTAAATCAAGCCTCGCTTTCAGAAACCTATACGCTTCTCTTAAGATGTAAGCTTACTGCAACGTCTCTGCACTGACGACAGCGATATATCTCTTAATATTTCGGGAACGCATTAATCTCGTTGATTTAATTAATGAACCACCACCTGGCTGTAATTAGTTTTATCCTTTGATTAGGAGTTCCAACTGGTATTGATTCAAAACACGACACATAATAGGCTACTAGCCTAGAGGTTAGCGGTAAACAACTAGTTAACAGACTTGTTTTAAATACTTCCACACATGAAATACTTCCACACATGCCAGCATGACGAAACTTAGTGTGTATTTACTAATTGCCATATCAACACTATAGAAATATTTGGAAGATATCACTGAACATTTAGGCTATTTAACCATAGCAAAAGTATGACGCACATTTCTTACTGTGTTAATTTTAAATTTTAAAATTTAAAATTAGACAAGTCTGATATTATTTTTATCTTATATCTGTTAATTAACAGTTGAGATAATGCTGATGTAACAGCATAAGACACTAGTCGGGTTTAAATACCAGTTGCATAGACTGGGTATGTTGTCACACTGCGTTACAACGAGCCCCTATTAGAACTATTGTTATTCTACTCTACTTGTATGAATTCTATTGAGAAACCATAAGAAAAAGGTGAATAAACACTGAGAGTCAATGTTCAGGAATTATTAATTATTGTGTTTTGAACTATGCTGTATAGCTGTTTTGCTGTGTTTGTTGTCAAACTCAGAAATTAGTTTATTTTTAATTATTAAAAAATGCCATTATTTTATATGAAAAAAGTTAATAATTGTATTTTATTGAGAAATACTTTAGTTTGTATATATATATATATATATATATATATATATATATATATACATATATATATATTATATCAGATAACATTTTAAGCTGTCATGTTACAATGTATGGGGCATGTTGTCACATTTCACTTCCATTCTTTCGGGTATATCAAGAAAAAAGTATGCACTGTATTAATGAAACAAAACCACATAGGAATTTTATAGACGTGTGAAATAATACAGGAAAAATAAATACTCAAACTGAAAAGGTCAAAAAGCGTTATTTGTGCCCTGTTGTGCTCTGCTGTCCCCAATTCTCAAACAATGAATGCAAGTCTTTTATTTTTATCTTATTGAAGAATCTGTATTGCTCTGTCATCAAGTCTTTTCCATTGCCTGAGGATAAAGTCCTAAATCTACGTGTTCCTGATAACTAAAAGCGTTTTTCATAACTTTGAGAGAACCTTGCCAGAAGGTTAGCCACAGCTCTGAGAACGTTGTTAGTTGGGTAATAAAATCAAAACATAGAAAATAACAAACCAAACCATACTTTCTGTGGCCATGCTGCCAGAAAAGACATTATATTTCATTAATGTACATTTTCAGTGTCTGTAGTTAATGTGAATGTGAGATGAGTTGAGAGAGGCCTGAATGGGAACATAATGACAGAAAGCTCTCACCCTAAAGCCATGTTCCCACAACCTAAATACTGACTAAACAAGAGACACCGAACCAGTCAAATCCTGCACAACCAGTAGCATATAAGTGCTGTAAAAGCTTTTGTGTACAAAAAACAACTATTTAGTGTCTAAGAAAACAAGCCTAAATAGCAAACACACAATCTATTGCAATCTATGTACTCACACTTTTTTTTTAAATCTCCCAAAGTATAAAATATTGATCTTTCCCTAAAATTATTTTCATAACTGGGGGAAATAATATTATACTGTAACTGACACTGTGACGAACAAGTAAAAATTTTGATCACAGTTATGTGGAAATTTAATTCACATTCATTGCCATGAATGTGAATTAGAACAGGGTCAATATTGATTTTTATATTGACTTTAAACTCCAGCTATTTGGGTCAACTGTCAATATTTCTCTGTATCTGTATTTTTCATATAAAATGTTTTGAACTTGCAATTCAAGCTTTTGTTCAAATAATTCTATTTAAAGTTTTTATTTCTCAGATATTTCGACATTAAATTGCAAATTGTTCTTCTCACAAATATTTAAAAAGTAGCTTTAACAAAGATTTTTTAGTGTGAACTGAACAAGAATACTACAAGAGGTTATTTAGAAGCTGATGAATCAGATTTTTTTTAATATATTTCTTGCTTATGTTTTTTCATTTGCTTATGTTTTATCATTTTTAGATCTTAAATATAATTTAATCAAATGTAATCATATTTTTAGAAATCATTATTATGTTGATTTGTTTCTTATTACTATCATTATGATGTGTTTACCATTATTATCATTTGAAATGTATGTTTACTTTTCTTTTATTAATTTTTATGCCTCAAATAGCTGTGAACTTTTGTAATTGCTGTTTAGATGAGGTCAAGTAGACAGACCACAAATGCTCGAATGTCTCAGAATAAAGTGGTAAACAAATGTTATCTTAAACATCTTGCAGAAGAGACATGTTGTGCAGAAGTTCTTTATTGTGTATTATTGTATAAGATTAACAACTTTCTGGCACATTTGGGGTACAAGACAAGGTGTGTACGCCCCCCCAAATGTTCGAATGCATAAGAGGAAGAATCATTTTCTGTGCTGGTCAGTCTATCCTTTCTTTTCAAAGAGAGATCTCTCAACCACTTTACTTATCTTTAGGTAGGAATATTATATTCAGAGTGTTTGAATTATATTTTACTTAGAAATATTAGAAGTGATTTCAATTGTTTATTTATGTTTCTTTATTAAACTTTTAATACTGATTATGGAAGAATTAATTTTACTCTTCATTTATTAATTTGATTGTCTGCTGTTAAGAAATAAATTTTGAATTAATCATCTGACTGGATCTCCTCCATGCATCAGAAGCAGAAGGCAAATATAAGAAAGTGCGTATATATATCACGAATTTTATTTCTCGTGCCATTTATACAGCAAAAATGTTTTTTGCATGCATATGCTATGCACTGAAAACCCCTTGGGTGGAGTGCGTGTGTATTACACGCCATAAAGTGCGTATCATATGCACGCAAAAACTATTTCTGGCGTATAAATTGATATTCTGACTAATGTTATTATTACTATTATTATTTTTTATTATTATTATTATTATTTGTACTGTCTTTTTTTATCTACTATTCTTCTTTCTCCTTTCTAAAACTGCTGCTGGAATTTTCAATTTCCTTGCGGGAGTCATCCCAAAGGATTAATAAAGAGAAGTCTAAGTCTAAGTCTATAAATGACACGAGAAATTCGTTGTATAGATACGCACTTTCATGAGATCGGGCTGCAACTTTCCAAATTGAGTCAAAGAATTTTACGCTGAAAAATGTTGTGCAAGTTCCCAGCATGCATTGCAGCTTGAAACAACTTTGTGACAACTAATATTAAAAAAGTGATTCCAACGATTTCGTTCCTCTATGCCGCTATTGGTAGCCTATATAGTAATGTGTGAATTATAAAAACTTTATAGCTATATATTTGTATCCGTGTGGCTGCTGGGAAGGAAAAATCAGCATGAGATTTCGTATTTTAATAGTTTCTCCTGTAAAGTAGGCCAAATGAGAGAAAATTATACTTAAAGGCCCGTTCGCACCAAGGATATCATCTCTTTTCTTCGGGCTAATCCAACAGGCAGTGTCCCAAATCAAGCAGATTATCCTGATGAAAGAGAATCAGCTGTATTTGACCTGCTCTGTCACTTGACGGACACACAGGCCGCGGGTCTGAGAAAGATTCCAACACACCAGACAAAAGACACACACACACACACACACACACACACACGTCCCGCTCAGAGGGGTTCGCCTGTTAGAGGTTAGAGGAAGCCACTGTGTGAACGACATGTAAACGGCCAATCACAGTTTTTATGCACTATTTAGGGTGGATATCTGAAAAAAAGTGTTAGGCTATATACACTATAAAAAAAATATTTTTCAAAGTTAAAAATAAAACAAATATTATTGGAGTACGATTTACAAGAAAATACTATTTCAGTCTTTCTACATCAAAATACTTCAAAATTGTGAAATTTACTAGTAATTTCAAAGTAAATTTCAGTATCTAATGTATGTCTGGAAGTTCAACTGCATTAAATTAATAAACCACCACACTTCTTTTTTCTTTATTCTTCAATGTCATCATTATATTATCGGAACTCTATGAGGTATAAAAATACATTATTTTAAACAGATTCTAAAAATATTTTATATACTTTAGTACTGAATTACATAAAATCAATTTAATATAGAATTGGATTCAAATTAAATAAGTCAATTTAAACATTAATTTTAAATATAAGTACATAAAATATTTAAAATCAATTAATATTTTTCTTTTGCATAAATATTTGATGTTAATGCACTTTGATGTTGTATTACACAAAATCAATTTAATATTTAATGTAAATTAGTACATTTAAATATTTATTTTAAATACAATTATAAAATTACAATACAATTTTTGCTTAAATATTTGATCTCAATACACTGGTATTAAGTTATATATAAATTCAATTTAGAATCGAATTCAATTAAATTTACTCAATATAAACATAGATTTTTAAAGGTGCTATAAGTAGAATTGAGAAACTCTTGTTATTAGCGACACCGGTGGCCGTTACGTGAACTGCAGCTGCAGCTTCGCACTCGAGATCATGTAACGCACAAGAGACTGAACGTGATTCAAGACCTGATATTCTCACGGTGAAGTTCTTTCGTTCTTCACTTAGAAGTAAAAAGAAGTTGGAAATACCTTTGCAGTGATTTACTGTTAACGAATATCCCGACGCCGTCCACTGCTGAGAGCGACGTTTAGATTTTTTCCTCTCTTAGACTCTTTCCTCTCAATAACACAATAAACACACAACAGAAATGATAAACAGCAGTTCAGAAAGCATCTGATCATAGAGATGTGGAGATGTTTGCAGCAGCGACAGATGAGCTCATTAAAATCACACTGTTATGATAGTTTGATTATAAGGTATCTTTGAGACTATAGACTATATAGATCTGACTATGTGAGACTATAGTTTGAATGAATCTCTTTTCTTTGCGACACATTGACATTACAGTCCAGAACGGCTCTTTCAGCATTATCCTGAACATTATATAAGCATTAGTTTCATGTGTCATTGAACAGAAGAGAAGCTCTCGGTGGAAAACACACATCTGCGATTTTCCCGACAAAAACGTCCCGAGTCCTAAACATAAAAATCAGTCGACAGGCTTTCAGAGACAAGCTAAGTCTCATTTTTAAGTTTCGTTACAAGCTGTTCACACATCGCCAATAAAAAAGCGATTAATACATTAATATTCTTAGATAGCCCCTTTAAATATAATTATATTTAAAAACAGTGGGCCTGTGTATTTTGCTTATAGCAACATCTTTAAAACGTTTTCCCCCATTGAGCTTGGCACATTGCATTATGGGATAGCCCTCTCCACAAAGGATGCATAAAAGCCACCTTTTTTGCCATTAAAAGGCATTTGCATTCAGACATTTGTGTTTAAATGTGTAGGAAGCTCAATATACTGTATGTGAAACAGAACCGGACAATTTGAAACATTGAACATATTTTTAAGAGCAACTAAGTTGTCAAAACCAGTATGACTTGGTGAATTATAGCATTGGGTGAAGTGAATAGATTAAAATTACAATGTGTCAAAGGCAAGCGCTGGCGATAATGATTATGGAAGCTGTCCAAACTTCATCACCATTGAACTGATATTGTGTCTGTGGCCGAACACTATTGATCCAGCAGTCTGATAGCCTGTTAATAAAGATTATTAAAAAATGCTGTTAGTTGTGGTTTAATGTGAAACAATGTGAAAGACAGAGGTAATACACACTCACACACACTCATGTTACTGTACAGTTATTTGGATGAACTAAACCGCACCTTTTGTGAGCGCAACCTGAAACCAGAGATGCTGTGAAGGGTTGGCTTTTATGCTGTCTTCTTTCCTCCTCCCGTTTCCTCTTCATTCACATGTACCAGGCAGGGACGAGGTGTCAGGGCATTAACATAGGCCTACAATGCTGTTGTACTTTTTTTTTTTCATTTTTCCCCTTATATAATAGGTTCTAGAGCAGCCAGGTACTTATAGACTCACAAGGTTAGAGAGATGAGAGACTGCGTTGCTCTTCAGCCGGATGCACTTTTTTCTTTTCCCAGCTAACTCAGAGAGCTGAAGAAGTGTCCTGTGAGCTACATCTCAATTCACTGTGGACTGTTGCGTTTTTGTAAAAAAAAAAATAATAATAATTTTGCTTGTGAAGAAAATTGCCTTCCATCAAAGGTATGTTTATGTATCATTCTCATTATAGGGCGTCATTTAAAGTAATTTTACTGGAAATGTAGTCTTTTTTAAAAAGATGCTTCATGCAAAAATAAAATTATATTTAAAAAATAGCATATATTTTTGCACATTTTCTGCTATAATTCTAGAAATAGTTTAAAAGTGCTATGTATTATTATTCCGCAAATGCATGTTCTTTTAATTGATTCACCTGTTGCATTTTTGTGTTTTGATATTTGGAGGGGGGAAACAAATCTTATTTTAACCATCAGACATTTAAAAAGGCAAAAATGAACTGAAGTCTGAATTTTTTTAAAAAAAAATCCAGTTTGAAGTCTCTCCCGGTTAATCTGGGACTTTAAGGGGGTATTTTCGCGAGCGCCTGGGATCTGTCAGTGTGAGAAGGAGAGGGAGGGGAAACACAGGCGACACAAAAGGCAACATTATTCCCTCGTGGACCCGTGCTGCATCCAGCCATGAATGGAGTATTGAAAAACATAATATTGGTGACTAGATTAATTTTCAGGCCCTCACAACCGCACCATTTTGTCTGCAGGCTCGCAGCGGTTTGCGTTGGTAAATGTTCTAATTGGCCGCACAATAAGCTTTCTGAACCACAGGGTTTCAGCTCTTCAAATGCAAGCAGATCAGAAACTGCATCAATGGGAAGTCGGTGGGTGACATGCTTCTTTCTGTTGCTGTTTGGCTTTGGCTCGTTTATGATTATTTTTTAGGCACATGCGGAAGAGAAAATAACAAATGAGATCTCTTACAATACAATTTTCCTCCGAGCATCCATTTATGGCTATATTAGATAATATATGAGTTTTTATTTTTATATTGCATGTTTTCGTTTTCATTTTAGTACAAGTTTTGGTAATTTTGTTGCGTTTTTGTCCTTTTTAATTTTTGTTTTGTTTTATATTTTTATTTATGAAATTATATATTATAAATGAAATTGAGAAATCGTCCAGCACCATTAGTCGTAGACCCATGAATTCGGACGAGGTGTCAAATCATGTGTCTTATTGAGGACAACACAGCTTCAACTATTATAGACTTTTATAAGAGATGAAAGATCAATCACATAAGATAAAACGATGTTCGTACAGCGGGACAGATCATTGTATCTCTGCATCAGACTGTCGTAGAGATTTGGGCGTGTGCTCTTTTTTACCAAGCAGCTTATAAATGGTGACATTTCAACTTCCTAGCCACACCCTAGCAACCAGTTACAGGACCCTAGCAACCACCCCCATAGACTTCCATTGAAAAAGGGCAAGAGGGATATCTCTGGATCAGAACATTATAGAGTTAAGGTGAGGGATGTTTTGACTCAGACTGGCAAGTCTTTAAATATCACCCTGGAAACAATCATTTAGAGCACCCTAGCAACTGCTGTTAGAGTGATCTGTTATCAGAGATAACTGTCTAAGTTATGCATTTCAGAAATATACATATACTAAATCACAGTTAGCTAAACAGGTATTAATTTAAACAATGTAATAATTTTAATGCAGAAGCAATGAGCTCATTTAAGTAATGAATAGCCTACTTGTTTGTTAACAAACTTGTTTGTCACAAGGGTACATTTTTTTTTTAAATTGAGATTTATACATCATGTGAAAGCTGAATAAATAAGCTTTCCATGGATGTATGGTTTGTTAGGATAGAATAATTTGGCCGAGATTGAGAACATCGCCTTTAAAGTCGTCCATTTAAGTTCGCAATTTAGTTGCATCCACTCACAAAAATAATTTCTTTATATATTTACGGTAGAACATTTACAAAATATCTTCATGGAACATGATCTTTACCTAATATCCTAATGATTTTTGGCATAAAAGATAAAATCGATAATTTTGACACATAGGACAATGTATTGTTGGCTATTGCCACAATTGTGATCCAAGGTGACAAATAACTGACATTTAGAAAAATGTAGCATTGGTGCATGTTGCTTCAGAGTTTGCGTCCTCTGAAGTCTTCGCGGGACCAGTGCAAAGGTGCAAACCAGCGCTTTCCTTCAGCCCTCATGCCACCCCCCCCCCACCCCCCCGCCCGCTCAGGACAGTCCCAGTGACAGATTCTCCGGAAGGAGTGTTTAACTGCTGGCGATGGCGACCACAGACAGCAGAAATGTCTTTTTGTGCACCGAGGCCCGGAATGTTCACTATCTTTCCCGTGGAATATCATATTCTCCCCCAGATCCCAGATCCTGAGCCCTATCCCACCAGTTACACGCATTCCAGTGTAAGGTCAGGAGGGTTTTAGGAAAAACAAAAAAAGGATAATACACTGTAAATCCAGCTATGGTTAAATTTAATTTAAACATTTGTGTGTGTGTGCGTGTGTATGTGTGTTTAAACGTGTTTGTTTGTACATGTACAGTGTATGGTAGTCCGGGGAAATGGGTCGAAAACTTGGAGCTAGCACGTGTAAATCAATCTGAAAACATAAAAAATGTCTTTCACATGCAAAAATAGCCTACATCACCACAACACTAAAATGTATAACTCATTAACATATGATAGCTACATTTGATTATAAATCTCTGGAACACACCACACAAACCAATCAGCAAGTGCGTGCCCCAGAACGATCGGTCTGCTCTCGTATCAATATGTGTCTGTCCAGAAGTGCCTGTGGCCTGCAGGCTCGACATTTGTTGTTGTTGTTGTTGTTTCTACATAACATACTATGAGGAGAATCTGAGCAGCGTCTGGTGTCGTCAACTAGTGAGAATAAGCGACAGTAAACGACAGACACGGATTGTGAGAGATTGAAGGGACTCACTGAAGGTGTGTGTGTGTGTGTGTGTCCAGATCTGTTCTGCCATGAGAGGTCAGCGTGTGTCAGACTGGGAGCTCAGATGTTGTAAATCTGCTGCCTGGATCCTCTCCGGCCTGCTGGCTTCACTGTTTCTGATCGCCGTCTCCACCATTCAGCCACACAGTGAGTGAGAAGCACATTCTGAGTGAAGCTTTTAAAAATGAGAAGATGTACTCTACTAGACAAAAGTTATGAATAATAAAGACTTTTTCATTTTGAGTCTATTATGCTCACCAAGGCTGCATTTATTTGATCAAAACCATGTGGAAACTGCGATACACTACCATTAAAAAGTTTGGGATAAAAAAAAAATATATATATATATACAGTATATATATATTCAGCAAAGAAAGATCTTAATCAGATCGAAAGTGAAAGTAAAGTCATTTAAAATTTATAAAATATAATTTATTTCAAATGAATGCTGTTCATTGAACTTCCTAGTCATAAAAGAATCCTGGAAAAATGTAAACTGTTTTCAACATTGATAATAATCAGAATGATTCATAAATGATTTCTGAAGGATCATGTGACACTGAAGACTGGAGTAATGATGCTGAAAATTCAGATTTGATCAAATTACACTTTACTATATATTCACATAGAAAACAGCTGTTTGAATTCGTAATATTGTAATATTTCACAACATTATTTGGTGAGCATACAAGAAACTTAAAAAAATCTGATTTATTCCAAACTTTAGACACGTAGTGTATGATATATATTAGAAGTTCATATGAAACACTGCATCTACAACTATTTAAAACAGCATTTTGCTAATTATATAATATAGGTTCTAGGTCAACTTTGGGGGCAATATGTTTTGAATCCAGCAGTAAACCACACTATATTATATTATATTATATTATATTATATTATATTATATTATATTATATTATATTATATTATATTATAATGCATGCAGGTTTTATGAGCTCAAACTGAGAAACTACATGGAATATTTGCATTAAGTACTAAACTTTTAACTATTGTCACTTTGATTTTACATATGTACTGTATATAATTTTTTTCTTTTTTTTACATTGTTTATATAAGGTTTTGATTTTACCTTCCTCGTGTACAGCACTTTGTGATTTTATCTGTGAAAAGCGCTTTAGAAATAAACTTCACTTACTTACTTTGATGCATAATTCAGTCAAGATAATTTGTGCTACTAACATTAATAGAAACTCACATCAGGTGTCTTGTTACTTTATTAAGTTTTTTTTTTTAAACAACAACATAAATCCCTTAGAATAAATATTAGAACCAACCATGCAAACCAACCTAGAAACTAAAACCTAAAAATCTAGATAAAATTTTCTTTTATGGTTTTAGTTTTAGTTAACTACCAGTTTAGTTAACTACTTTATAATAACCCTGGTTTTAACCACTACATCATACCATCAAGTATTAAATCACTGTCTTTAAACATCTGCTTTATGGGAACAATAATCAAAATCAAAGACGATGTAAAATCTAACAGTTGTTCTTACTAAGACTTTTTAGTTAACTTTACTTAATGTTCAATAATTTGTTGAACTTACTTAAAATAATTTAGTAATCTGTACTGTTTGCATGCTATGCCTTCATTACTCAGAAAACTCAAGTAAATATTACTTGACTGGTTTGAGTAACATTTTGCCAAAGGAAAAAACAAAAACAAAAAAAGAAAACTAGCGGGGCAAATGGTTTTTGAGGCGGGGCGCATCTTAATAGACTTTTCACTCATTTCTTCACTTCTGCAGTCATTCTTCTTAGTTGCATTCACTAATTTTCCAGTCATCTTGAATGTTATTGTCAATACAACTAAACATTTTGGGAGAACGTTACACAAGTTAACTTCATAAATTCATGTTGATTTCCTTAAATTCCTCACCATTATTGTGATTAGTGTTCCCTTTGGTTGGAACTTAATTTATATTATTGTAATTCTCTTCCAATTGATGCAGTGATGCAACATGCAACATGATTTGATTTCAAAGGAAGTGAAGTAATAAATATTATATATATTTATACTTAAATTATTTCCATGTTTTGAATGAATGTATTAATGATATATAACATAACTTCATTTATAATAATGATATTGTAACATTTTATTGCTAACATTTATGGCATAAACTTTTAATTGGGTTGATATAATCCCTCAATATTGACAATATCTTGCAATTTTCTTGAGTCACAAACATACTTCAACATTCAGCATGCAAACCAAAACAATGGTAACAAGTTTTTCAATTAATATAATTAATTTAATTAATTAGACCATTACAATTTTATTTGCTGTCTCTTATCAGTATAACCCCAATAACGATAGCAAATAAAATTGTAATGGTAAAATAAAGCCAAAAATAGTAAAACAAAGCAATTAATTTATTCAATGCCGCAATGCACTCTGGGAGTACACTTCCTCAGTTCACAGATAGAATTAAGTTGACAAAACTTAAATGGATTAAGTAAGAAGAACTTGATGCAATTAATTTATGCTTACTTAATTAAATTAAGGCAACGAGTTTGCACAATTGAATTAAGTAAACTGAACAAATTAGTTTTTACGGTGCAGGCTTAATGGATCCTGGTGAAACACAACACTAATTTCTCATTGTTAGTTCAGGACGTAAATCCCCCGTTCAACGCAAACTTTTGAGAAGACAGATTCACTAAAGATGAGGACATGGACACCTGAGAAGATGCGTATATGTGTCAGAGAGTTATAGGTGGTTTCCTCTGACACAACTCCCAGCAGATCAGTGCTTTCCCATGAATCTTACAAATGATCGGCAGTGACGCAAACACGAAGAAAGACGTGAGATAATGTGTGCACAGTATGTGTCATGTGACTGACTGTTGTCTGCTAAGATATTGGCTGTTTATTAGTTATTATAAAGCAAATATGTCTAATTCTGCACGACCTTATTCTACATTCCTTTTAACCTAAAATACCTACATTTAACGACAACCTTACTAACTATTAATAAGCAGTAATTGAGAGTTTATTGATGCAATTATTGTGAGAATTGGACCCTAATCTAAAGTGTGACCAAGGGTTATAATATATAAAATGTAAATATATTTCTTCTGATTGAGAATCGCATATTTAAGTTACTTAATGACGATGATGTCTGGTTTATGTTTAATTGTTTTGATCTTTTCTGTGTGCAGGAGATGTCAATCTCAATCTCAAACTCCAACGAAGATCAGTTTCCAGTAAGTATCATTATAAACTGAACATTTGTGTTTGTTTATGACTTTTCATAAGTAACCTTAATGATGTCAGTCACAACATCCCCAAGAAACACCCTAACGACCGCATAACAACATTCTAAAAACATTGCAAAAATGTTGCAACATTCAAAACAACTTAGAACATTGTGGTGGGAAACAATTTGAAAACGTACATTCTAAAAATCTATTTGTCACCATGTTTTATATGAATGCTAAAGCTTCAGAAGTACAGTATGTGTGAACAAACAGAACATGCCTGAAGCGAGTATTTAGAGCGACTAATGTTTCAGTGACATACGCATTAATAAGCGGAGAAGCCTGTGAATTGACCTAAATGGGATGTGGTGGAAAAAAGGCTCTTTTCTGCTGTCATTGTGAGGTTCTGAAACCCTACACCATCGATTCACAGTTTAATACAATAGTTTGTATAGGCACTGGCATTAGCTGTCTCAATACAGCTGCAAAACAGACGACAAACAAAATCTCAAGTGCTGGAGACCGGTGTGTGTGTGTGTGTGTGTGTGTGTGTGAGTGTGTGTATGTGTGTGTGTGTGTGTGTGTGTGTGTGTGTGTGTGTGTGTGTATGTGTGTGTGGAGCGAAGAGAAAACACCTTTCTCAACAAACACACCCAAGTCTAGCCAACATGCCAAATGTCATAAAATGTTGAGTTATAAATATATTTCAATTGGAACTATATAGAAATACACTTTAATGACAGCAGCAATGAAGCCAACAATATTTATGTCAAATATGTCAAATATATGTCTCATATATATATATATATATATATATATATATATATATATATATATATATATACATATATATAATTTGGGGTCTGTAAGGTTTTTGTATGTTTTTGAAAGAATACTCTTAAGTCCACCAAGGCTGTATTTATTTGAATAATAAAAAAAAAACTTTCTAATATTATTACTAGTGCTGTCAAACGCTTAAAATATTTAATCACGGTTAATCGCATTAATGTCATAGTTAACTCGCGATTAATCGCACATTTTTATCTATTCTAAATGTCTCTTGATTTCTTTTTGTTCATTATTTTTTCTCATTTTAATGCTCTTATCAACATGAAAAAAGTGGATTGCTTGCTTTGTGCACATTTTTTTTTATTGAAAACAACATTGGCAATACTGTGTTCAATTTCACACTAACATTCTCACTTGGAGCAAATAATTTCTTTGTAACACAATGTAACACTGTCCATCAATAAAAGGGTGAAAGAAATACTGACGAGGTACTGATATTGACTTCGCATCAGCTGTGTGTGTGTGCTTGGCCATCATCAAGTGGTATTTCAGACTGGACGTGCTGCGATGATGATAGCTCAGTTCATAACGACAAAACACACAGATCACTTTGGTCTAGTCAATGGAACCATTTGGCAACTTTTTAAAAGTAAACTTTCCATTCAGAATCTTATTGGCATCCATTTCGGCGTCTCGCGCTCGTAACGTTAACCTATTTGGCCGGCTCGCAAGCCCAAACAAGTGTGTGCGCGTGCCTGTTGTTTTGTTTCCGGTCTAGCTAGATCCACTTGCGTTTTGGTCGAACAAAGCAACAAAACGTCCTCGCACGGCGCAAGCCCTTGAAATGAATGGGTTTCATAGCGCAGCGCCGCGCATGCCGCGTCCTGTTGCAAAAGCATGTGAAAAAAACTACAAAGTTTGCTAGGCCAAAAAGACCGTTAATCTCGCGATAAAAAAATTAATCGCGTTAAAATGGTTTTGCGTTAACGCCGTTAATAACGCGTTTAACTGACAGCCCTAATTATTACAATTTAATATAACAGAAATATATATATAAAACTCTTGAATGTCATTGTTTAGTATAGTTTAATCTTATATATATATATATATATATATATATATATATATATATATATATATATATATATATATGTTTTAAGCTTGAAATATATATATATATTTCAAGCTTAAAACATTAAAAATATGAAAAAACTATGCATTTACTATTGATATAATTGTAATATTATGATTTTTAATATATATATATATATATACAGTTGTGGTCAGAGTCATTGGCACCCCTGGTAAATATGATCAAAGATGGCTGCAAAAATAAATCTGCATTGTTTATAATTTTCATAAAAAGATTACCAAAACTCTAACCTTTCATTGAAGTAAAATAATTGAAAATGTGTGTGTGTGTGTGTGTGGGTCACATTATGAAATAATTTTTTCTCCAAAACACGTTATAACAACTGTAGTATATATAAATATATGGAATTTATTATTGTAGGACTCATTAGTTAATATGAGATAACACTATTTATATATATTATACATAACTTTTCTGAAAACGTATCTCAAGTCTCTCATTAATGCGGCTCGCAGGTCTAGACTGAAGCAGACAATTTGCAAGAAAACATAAGGAGAATTATTGATTTCTTTCTGTTTTCTTATTGGTTGTCAGCAGAATCTGACCAGACTATCTAAATATCTGATCTTGCATTATGAGAGGAGTGTTTTATTGAGCCATGCCACATATTTCTGTCTGTCTGAATCACAGCCTGAACAGAATTCACAGTCTTCCTGTTTCAGCGAGTCTAAGATTACAGGAAAATAGATGTAGTAGATATAGAGGACTGGAGCTATGGAGGGCCAAGAACCTCCTTTCAACAAATAATTTCACCACAATCGTTGTTTTCTCTCTCTCTCTCTCCCTCTCGCTCTCTCTCTCTCTGACTTTCTCTCCTGTTTTTTTTTTCTTTCCCACAGCCAATACTACAAATGCCCCAGTGACAACACAGTCTGACGGTGAGCGTCTTCGCAATTCACTTTCTCACCCTTTCTATCTTTAAACAAGAACACACCCTTTTAAGAAAAGACAAGTTCGCTGATGCCAATTGCGGTTCAGAAAGAGAGAAAACTGATCATAATTGCATCCAAAGGGACAAGAAAAAAAGACGGGTCACTTCCTCTTGCTCAGTTTACACAATCCCCTTCTCCACCGCTATGCCACGTCCTCTCTCTCTTTCTTTTTGGAGTCATATGTCATATTTAGACTTATTATTGTGCCTTAAGTTGAAGGGGATTAGGAACATTCTTACTGGGTTCATTATATCATTATATTTGAGCTCAACTTATGCAGAAGCCAGAGTAGATTTCATGCGCACTAGACTATGACCTTCAACTGAACACTAGATTTTTTCGGATATAATAATTTGGTAAAATCATATTTTTGGACATGTACACTCTTAAAAATAAAGGTTCCAAAAAGGGATTTTCATAGCATTTTTGCTTCCCCGAAGAACCTTTCAGTTCTTTTTAAGAACATTTTGAAAATCTAAAGAACCTTTTTGCACTTTAAAGAACCTTTTGTGGAATGGAAAGATTCTAAAGATTCTTAATGGAAACTTCAATGCCAATAAAGAACCTTTATATTCACGAGTGTCTATTTGGGATGTTATACCATGGTAATACCATTTAATGGACATATAATACATATACCAATGGTACATGTAAAAGTTCATCATTCAGTACCATGTCACTGCCACAGTTCACAGAAAATAAAACACATTTCTATTAATCATACTCAGTGCCAAATTATTTCCTGAAGTCTATTATTTGTTTGTACTGTATATTAATTGTTAAGTTTCTTCTGCTTGTCGAGGCTGCATTTATTTGATTAAAAAAAATACAGTAAAAATGTGAAATATTATAAAATTGTAAAAGAACAGTTTTCAATGCGAATAAAATGTAATTTATTCCTGTGATCAAAGCTGAATTTTCAGCATCATTACTCCAGTCTTCAGTGTCACATGATCCTTCAGAAATCAGTCTATATATGATGATTTGCTGCTCAACATTTCTGATTATTAATGTTGAAAACAGTTGTGCTGCTTCAATTTTTTAAGTAAACCATGAGATACTACAATGCAAAAGTAAAATATATATATATATATATTTTAATACTTTTATCCAACAAGGAAGCATTCAATTGATTAAAAGTGACACTAACAACATGTATAATGCTACAAAAGCTTCCAAATGAATGATGTTGAATTTTAATTCTATTCATTAAAGAATCTTGAAAAAATAAATGTTTCTTGAGCATCAAATCATCATATTAGAATGATTTCTGAAGGATCATGTGACTGGAGTAATGATGCTGAAAATTCATCTTTGATCACAGAAATAAATAACTGTTTTTATGTGAATACATTGTAAAATGTAATTTTAAAATTGTAATATTATTTCACATTTTTACAGTATTTTTGCTCAAATAAACACAGCTTTGGTTATAGCAGAAGAGACTTGTTTAGAAATGCTTGAACGTTCTTCTATCTATCTTCAGTGCGACTGGTGAACGGCAGAAACCAGTGTGAGGGTCGAGTGGAGGTTCTCCACAACGGCTCGTGGGGGACGGTGTGTGATGACGACTGGGACATGGTGGACTCCAACGTGGTGTGTCGACAGCTGGACTGTGGAGTGGCCGTGGCCGTGGGGAGCAGCTCCAGGTTCGGTCAGGGATCCGGTCCAATCCTGCTGGATAACGTGGACTGTAAAGGGGGAGAGATGGACTTGAGTCAGTGTGGGAATCAGGGATGGGGCGTCCATAACTGCTACCACTATGAAGACGTGGCCGTCACCTGTAGAGGTACGTGGAGTTGTGAGATAAAAAGTTGCAATTACCATTTTTATTTTTTTATTCTGTGCCGGAAACAAGCTTCCATACTCATTTCATTTAATTTATTATACAGGAAAATTTAAGAGCAACAATTTAGTTACAGTAAACGGGCCTGACTCAGTTTTACAGCAGGTTCCTGTTCTGCAGCAACATAGAACAATAAACACAATTTCAACACATTTATACAGGACATTATTATTGACTAGACAGATACAAACAAGTAAAACATTAAATACGGACAAACAAGACTAAAAACAGTACATGTATGTACAAAAATATACAAAGCTGATCTCGCATTGTACACATTATCTAGTCAAGTCAAGTCATCCTCATTTATATAGCGCTTTTAACAATGGAGATTGTTTCAAAGCAGCTTTACAGAGATAAACATATAATTTAAGGTAACAGAGATTGGATTGGTTTTATAGTGGTTCTTGAATAATGTTATTTCCAGCTAAAGTTAGTTTTGATTGATTCACTTCCGTCTAATGATCATTTGTTATTAAATTAGAGACGCAAAGACGACACCGTTCTCTCTAAACAGACTTTAAACGCGAACCTGTGATAGACGCTGATGGCGTTCACATGCGCATTAAGAATTGATTCTATAGTTATGTGCGTTTGAAATGTGCGCAGGTTTGTATTTCCTTACAAACCATCCCTAAACAAACTACTTGTCTTGCTTATCTATCCATAAGTGCTACCACTATGAAGACGTGGCCGTCACCTGTAGTCAGCAGAATGTCTATCAAGAAATTATTCAGTTATACTGTCAACATTAGTTATGTTTCCATCACCTATAAAAATGTGGAAACACATTTACCGAATAAATCCATTGATGCTCAATAAGAAACTGACACGACTTTGCCTCAGCTGAGGCTGTGATTGGATAACTAGACTAACCAGCGGACCAATCGCATCGCAGCGTCTCAGATGTTGGTTTGGTGTTTCTGAAACGCCTGAGTCAAAGTCTGTCATCAGAATGATTGGGTTTAATTCCCTCAGAAGCGTCTCACACGATTGTGTTCACAAACACCAGCATCCGAACGCAAGAGAACATCACAGCGTTTATTGTGTTTCGTCTGACGCTCTTGAGACGCAACTCTTTTATGATGGAGAGAAAAAGAGCTCGATTACAGCAACTTACATTGTTATTACAGCTATTTTGGGCCAATTTCCTAGGAAGTGACGATTTTGTTCTCTTGAACACATTAGATGGAAACGCTACTTTATTTGGCAAATGTTTTATGCGATATACCAATTTTGCACATAGTTAAATTTGGAACTTTGAATGGAAACATAGCTAGTGAACACTGAAACTTTCAGGCTAGGCTTCTCTAGACAACATTTAAAGTTAAACATTCACACATGTTCGTATGGAAGCTTGTTTTCGCCATGGAATAAAAAAAAAAGTAATTGTGACTTTTCAGACTTTTTTACAGACTTCAATTCTGAGTTTATTACAAAAAAAATTACAGTAAAAAAAAAATGATTTAAATTTGCAATTCTGAGAGAAAAGTCTGAACTGCAATATGTAAACCTGCAATTCTGAGTTTACAACTTGCAATTGCGAAATATATAAACTTGCACTAAGGTCAGAATTGTAAGATATAAAGTCACAATTGTGAAAAAAAGTCAGAATTGTGAGATAAAAAGTTGCATTATTTCTTAATGAAAACTCAGTTACTCACTGCTGATTTAAGTCAAATTAAGGAGAAACTAAGTGGATCTGTCACATTTTCATGCATTATTCAAACACCTGCACTAAACACTGGAGAATTTCTGGCATGTTTGGTACTAATATGTGGTGATAATGAATTATGCATGGGTTTAATGGTGAGATCAAGTGTTGTTTGTTTCTCACAGGCAATAATGTGGTGGAATCTCGAGGCCTGGAGCCAACAACCCCGTCCCGTCTGGTCTCTGGTTTAAGTAAGTTAAACAGTTGATTTGAACTCTTACATGAGTTTTATTTAAACATCCTCTCAAACTAATTTGTATAATTTGATTAATCAGGATGGAATGTTTTAGAGAGAGAGAGAGAGAGACTTGGGGTGCGTCTCAATCCGCTCCCTAGTTCAGTTGTCAATCACAAAATTCTTCCAGTGCACTGAAACGTTCACTCCCTAAAAAAGTCCCATAATGCACCTTGAAAACTAGGGTGCATCAGTGCTCACTAAATGTTTCCTTAATGGACATTCTCAAGCATGAAACATAAATCACGTGAGCCAACTCACTATATATGACTATAATAAATATAATCTATTATTTAATTTAGTGCTGGGGAACGATTAATGTATTTTTATTTTGTATGTATAAACACACACACATGTATGTATATATTTAAGAAAAATGTGTTATTAATATATACAATATAAATTATGTATAAATATATATACAGTATACAAATATTTCTTAAACATATACATGCATATGTGTGTATTTATATATAAAAAATAATTATACACAGTACACACATATATATTATGTAAACACAAACTTTTATTTTGGATGTGATTATTTGCGATTAATCGTTGCCCAGCACTAATTTAATTATATTTCAGCATAAGCATACATCGCTAGACAGTTACTGAACATAAATCTAGCAAACATTCATAATTTATTTACAGATAAAATGTTATTTTATATACACGTATATGTAACAAGCTAATTATTTATCATAATGTAGCCTACTTTAAATAACATTAAAAAATAATATATAAAGATATGAGTTCTGCTGTTGTTCATAAATGCCAATGGTGATGTTGTATAACGAGGACGTTGTCAGTGTCCCAATATGTAGTGAATATAATATAAGAAAAAGTGTACACAATATTCACGACCTATGAAGCTGATTGAGATGCACCCATACTATTTTGTACTTTTGATTTCCCTCCAAAATGATGTCACTTCCTGTAGGATGATGTCATTCCTAGGAACTTAAACAAGACTTTACAAAAGAATGGAAAGCGATATAAAGGACATTTTGGAAACAACGGAAAAGCAGTCAGTTATGACTATATAAATTGTTAGGGAAATGATTTAAAATTCATTGTGAATTGTTGATTAAAACTTTAAATATTTTAAATATTAAGTTTATGTATATTTGTTTTAATAATTAAATTATTTTTTAATATTTTATTCAATATATTAAGACATGTATGATGTACTGCATATTAGTGAATAACTCAAAATGTAAAATTTTATGGCCTTTTAAGAGAAAAAGTGACACAAAAGTTCTGAATCAAAACTAATGTGCAGTGTTTGATTATAGTCAGTGATATTTTAATAGAGATTATTTTTTAACATATTTTCCATTTTCGTTTTAGTTAGTTTTAGTAATTTTGTTGTGTTTTTGTCATGTTTATTATCTTTTTTTAAACATGTCTGTATAGTTTTTATTAATTTTCTTTAAGTTTTAGCTATTTCTGCATATTAAGTTAAACTAAATGAAAACAAGAAATGTTCAATGCAACTTTGAAAAGGTTTTTTTTTTATTGAATTTTATTTCAGTAAACATTTATTTTTTATGCTTCTGTTTCTTTGTTTTAGTGGTAACACTTTACAGTAAGTTTTCATTAGTTAACTACTTTAATTAACATGAACTGCACTTCTACAGCATTTATTAATCTTAGTTTAAGTCAATTTCAACATTTATTAATACATTATTTAAATCAAAAGTTGTTTTTTTAACATTAGTTAATGCACTGTGAACTAACATGAACAAAAAAATGAACGACTGTATTTTTATTAACAAACATTAACAAAGATTAATAAATACTGTAACAAATGCTCATTAGTTCAATGCATTAACTAATGTTAACAAATGAGACTTTAAAAATATCAAATGATATTTTAAAGTGTTACCGTTTTAGTAATAACCCTGATTATAGTTATGATTTATCCCAAATTTCTGAGGAGATCGTGTTCATCCTGTCTTTGTTTTCCATGTCCTGTTTCAGTCATAAGAGCTGCCACCCATATCTCGTTCATATGTGGCTAAAGAAAGCAACAAAGCCTTATGGGAATGTGTTTGGGGAATTTAATGGGATGGGATCATCGGTTGAGTCTTTGTTCCTCTGGCAATATGAGAATGGCTTTTGTGTCCATGTGGCAGCATCGCTCAATAAAACAATATGAGAAATATCAGCGTGTGTTTGCTTGAAACCGTAGCCGTCCGTCTGCATCATATTCAATGGCGAGATGAAATGAGCAATAATCCGGCACACACACTCTGTGGAGAAAACTAGATCAATTCTGCGAGCAAAGAGCAGATGAATGTAAACTAGAGTTTCTGTCGGACAAAATACTGCCAATTGTGTGTCGATGATTTCATGTCTCAGAGTAAATGATAACAGCAAAATGCACAGAAATAGCCATGACATTCACGTAAAATATTTCATGTTAAGTAAATGTAAGTATGACTATTATATTTTAATACTTGAACATGTACTGGACTGAGCGCAACTTACGTTAACTTGCTTATCCATACATCATAAATCATGTTCAAATGCATTATGTTTTAAAACTACAGAGCTTTGATCATAAAACTAAGCATTTAAATTTCATCTTACTAAGACATATTATTGGCAGATATTTATATTTATATGCATTTAATGTAAGTATCTGCTGTACTGTTATAAAGATCTCATTGATTTACATTATAAGCATCAGAATTTCATCTTACTTTTTGGCCATAGAAATATCAGCATCTGCAGCAAATTGAATATTTTTGCTCTTTTTGAGTCTCTGAATACGTTTTTCCCTCCATATTCTCACTATATGAGCCATCAAAGCCTGATGTATCAAATATGACACACACGCGCGCGCACCCGCACACACACACACACACACACACACACAACCAATAGGCTTATATAATACACAAACACAGGCAAACTTTTTTATATTTTGTCAAAAGATTTCATTAAAAAATTATTTTTAGAATTATTTTTTTCGGAATTAACATTTGATGCATGATTGATTAATCTCAGGCCTGGTTTCACAAACAGAGTTTAGATTAAGACAGGATTAGGCCTTAGTTTAATTAGGACATTTAAGCTTGACACCAATGTATTTAAAGAAATGCATGTTTTAGTTGTTTTAATTGAAAGCATTTTAGTCTGGGACTAGATTTAAAGGGGTAGTTCACCCAAAAATGAAAATTCTGTCAGTATTTACTCTCCCTCATGTTGTTCAACCCCGTAAGACCTTCGTTCATCTTCGGAACACAAATTAAGATATTTGTGATTAAATCTGAGAGCTGGATCACTCCTCCATAGACTTCTAAGGGATTGAAACTTGTTCCCCGAAAAGTTATTAAAGACATCGTTAAAATAGTCCAAGTGACTACAGTGGCTCAATCTTAAGTTTATCAAGCGACGAGAATACTTTTTGTGCGCAAAAACAAACAAATAACGACTTCATTTCAACTATTGATTTCCTTCTCTGTGAGCCTCGAGTCAGTTCACTAGTGTAACAGCGCAGTGTTTCTGTGTTGTACGTCACACACATGACCAGCGTCGGCCAATAGTGAGGGTACGTGTGACTTAGCTCTACGCAATCACACTACGTTAACTGACTCGAGGCCCACAGAGAAGGAAATGAATAGTTGAAAAAAATCGTTATTTTTGTTTTTTTGACAGAATTTAAATTTTTGGGTGAACTATCCCTTTAAACCTTGTCTGTGAAACCAGGGGTTCATGTTTCTTCTTACTTCAAAACAAGAATGATTTGTATTTCGAGAGTTACACATCAAATCCTTGTTGCAGGGCTCTCAAGTCTCACGCATTGGGCGTGAGACACACGCATTTCAACCCGTTCACACGCTCACACGCCACACCTTGTATTTCTCACGCTGAGGAGTAAGGGAACTTGTCCCGCTATACAATTAATGGACGAGGCGCAGGCAAACTGAGGGAAGTTCTCTGCCGAGCTCATAGCATCTGTCTCGAGTTATACCGAGTTAAATGCTAGCTACCAGCCAATCAGAAATTAGAATTAGTTGTTTCCGGGTAAATTATGTGTTCCCGCTGCAAGCACGTTCGTTACTAGACAACACGCGCACACACGGAGTGGAAGCTGAAAGAGCACGATCTGATGAATGCGGTTTGCGGACATCTTCACTTTTTTTTTTTTTTTTTTTTTAGCATTTTGATTTTACGATTCCTGGACGATATCTCTTGCCTGTGATCAAAGACAGTGAGAGCTGATGTTGAGGAGTATAGCCAAATTCGTGCTAAATTATTTTTGATGCATTCAAAAACTCTCCAACTGCTTTTAAAGGGGTCATCAGATGCAAAATACACTTTTATATGGTATTTGGAAATAAATGTGTCTTTGCAGTGTGTGGACACAATCACCATGCAGTTGTTGCTCATTATCATTTAAAGAGACATGCACCGAAACGGGTCACTGTGAACAGAGCTGTTTTTGAAGAGGTAAAAAGGGTGTTGTTTTACACAACCATTGGGAAAATTTTAACCCAAGTATGTTACAAACTTTACATGAAGACCCAAAAGAATCATACCAACTTGTGGAAAATGGGCATCCGATGACCCCTGTAAAGGTGACCGGTTTGGGTCTTGACATACATGCTCAGGGCAAGTTGTTATGACACAATGTTATGTACATTGAGCACTGATGTTCAGTTGGCTTGTTTGGGGTCAAATTTATTTTTATTTTTCAATAAATTTGTATTTTTTAAATATAACTATTTATTTTATTTGGATGAATTTGTCTTTTTATCAGATTTAACAATTGTTATAATTTCCATTTGTGCTGGTCAATTATGAACAATAGGCAAAATTGAACTGCTAGCAAAAACTGAAGCGAATTTGGTTGGGTCGAGGGACCACTGCTGCAAATATTTGGGTGGCTCCTCCCCTAAATCTCACTCTAAACTTTTGATAAAACTTGAGAGCCCTGTTGTTGCACTTCCACATTGTAAATGTTGCATTGAAACTGGTCCTGGATCAGAGTTAGTAAGCTTGCCTGATCTTGCTGTGCTGTAGGAGATGGTGTGGTACGGCTGGCCGGCACGTCGGACCGCTGTCAGGGTCGGGTGGAGATCTACTACCAGGGCAGCTGGGGGACGGTGTGTGATGATGACTGGAGCATGGCAGACGCGTCAGTCGTGTGTCAGCAGATCGGCTGTGGACAAGCACTCGCTGCTCCCACAAACTCGTACTTCGGCTACGGCACGGGCCGGATTCTGCTGGATAACGTCAACTGTAACGGGCATGAGAGCAGCCTGGCCACCTGTTACAGCCTGGGATGGGGAGTGAATAACTGCGGGCATCATGAGGACGCGGGTGCCATCTGCTCAGGTACAGCATCTCCAACACAATCTCATGAAAGTGCGCATCTATACCACGAATGTTATTTCTCGTGCCATTTATACGCCAAAAAATGGTTTTAGCGTGCATATTATATCCCCTTGGGTAGGATTAGGAGTGTGGAGTGCGTGCGTATTACACGCCATAAAGTGCGTATCATATGCACGCGAAAACTATTTTTGCCATGTAAATGGCACGAGAAATAACATTCTTTGTATAGATACGCACTTTCCGATCGGGCTCTCCATCTCTTACAGGAAGACTGAGCCATTCATAAACACATATTCTGAGTCCTAAAGTTTGAAAACACTAGTGAAATGCTTTCATTTTGCAATATTGAACTGAAAAATTACACTGCCGGTCCAAAGTCTATTCTGCCCACCAAGGCTGCATTTATTTGATTGCTAATACAATAACATAGTAATATTGTGAAATATCGTTACCATTTAAATAACTGTTTTCTAGTTGAATATATTGTAAAATGTAATTTATTCCTGTGAATTTTCAGCAGTCTTCAGTTTCACATTTACATTTAAATTAAATTTATGCATTTGGCAGACGTTTTTATCCAAAGCGACTTACATTGCATTTCA
>JAPDVR010000004.1:3278124-3338124 GCA_026230005.1 Gila orcuttii | reverse complement strand
ATTTATTTGGCCACTGTCTCTTTTTGAAATCCCAACATAAACCATCGAGAAAGAGGGAAATCACAAAACTGACTCAAGATCAGCATTTGCATTCAGCAACATCTTCTGTATGACAGTTGGTCATATCTGCATGAACAATAAAGAGGCCCGTCCGTACAGGCCACGTGCATCACTAACGCATAAACATATGCATGCATGTGAATAGATGAGCATTTAAGAGAACAGGGAAAGACTAAAATAAACATGAGATAAAGATACAAAAAGTGTCCACATTTAGAGCACTGAAAAAAAAGTGTTTTCTCTGAAATATTTCACTCATAAATATTTCGCAAAGTATCATTTTAAAGTAGAAAGACTGAAATATTATGTGTTTGTATAACATACTCCAATTATCTTTGTTTCTACAACTTCTACAACTACATTCTAGAACGAGAACCACAAGTTAGTGGTTCATTAAAAGAGTTTATTCGGTCACAGTAAACGAAAGTTAACCAACATAATTTAACCTAATCTTCTAATGTAAGTTTTTGTGTTTTCTATTTTTCAGCGCCTTTGGAATTTGAGGTAATAGGAAGAGACTTTGGCGTAGGGATAACCGAGGGACTTTCTACAACTACAACTGCAACTACAACCACGACACCAGCGGAAGGTAAGCACACCAAAAATGACGCTCAAGTTTTGACATCCTCAAAGACATTTCAGAAACATTGTACATCAACAAGTGCAGTGTATGGAAGCACACTGATTTATGTGTCCATCAGATGTTGTGCTCATGAATGGAGCCCATAATGGGAAACCATATCACTGGCCTAATTGCATAACCCCTTTATTATATTAGCTATTTTATAAGCTTGGAAAGAAATTTGGTCCAAAATTATGTTAGTATTTTATATTTAATATAGTTTTGAGCAGCAATTATCATGGTTCAAGCACTTTAAGTTAGCCTTTAAGCACATTAGTAAAAATATGTTTTATTTAGCAAGCCTGTAACCATTCTAGATCATAGATGGAAAAGACCATTTACAACCAATACAGTCAATTTACTAAGGAAATATGTTTTTAAAGATTGTTAACGGTTATAGCACCATCTCAGCTCCGATCTCCATGAAGGTTTGCATGCTTCTTTAGAATCATATGTTGCATGTTCTCACCTAATTTCGGGATATGCTGAGTTTTCGTTTAGGATTTACAGGCTTTTGAGTATATTTTGCTATGCCCCTTTTCTAAATTCTAAAATAGTTATAGCTATCCCAAAGGGTAAAGTTATTAAAGGGTAAAGGGTCTAAGTATTAACCTAGACAGTCTAGAGAATTGTACTACAGTGGTTTTATTGAGGTTAAGCGAAAAACCTAGGACTAGTTCGCAGTTCTAGTTTTTTTTTTATATTTTCAAATATTTAACAAATTATTTGATTGACAGCAGTGGTTCTTGAGGCAAAGTTGTTCAGAATGAGAAGGTCTAACATATGATATGCATATTGTGTGTATGCGTAATTACTGAGGCGTAAAACTCGTTAGCCCACGGAGTTTTGTGTCAATCGGCCTCCGTTCTCAAACTTCATTGGCCGATTGCGGCCATGCTTTTCGAGATACGCAAATGTCCTCATAGACAGACGTGTCACCTTACACAAAGAAACTGCATGCCAATTTTCAAGTCAATCGGAATAACGGTTGCGAGTTACAGCCATTTTCATGTTTTTTTCCTGGCGTAGCGCCACCAAGTGGCTAATCACAGAGATTTTGTTACTGTGACTTTAGATTAAGCCCATACATACATGTTCCGAGTTTGGTCAAAATATATAATTCCTTTTTAAGAATTAAAGCCATTTTAGTAAAAGCGGCCCCGCCCTCTACGAAGGTTTTGGCGTCCTGTCGCGATCGTGAATCGAAATTATTACTTTTTTTCTATAAATATCAGACTCCAGAGAATCTTACTTGAATTGGTTTAATTCCAATCGGGTGAAAAACCTAGGACTAGTTTAAAATTAGTTTTTTCAAATAATCCAAAATATTAAAAAATGTTGAGTTATGAGCATTTTCCTACTTTTGATTGCTGTAGCGCCACCGTCTGGCCAATTGGGGCGAGCTTCGGTGACATTGTAAACGGGATGGATACCACCATCTCTAAAAGTTTCAAGTCTCTATTTTCTATTTTCACTTACTGAATAGTATTTGAACCACAGACTGTAAAAAAAATATGGGCGTAGTGTCCGTGACGTCACCCGATGGTTTCTGAAGAGTATTTTTGAAGCCCAAAGTGGGCGGAGCCGGCCGTCGCCATCTTGGCAGCGCGTCACTCCCGGATAACAGAAAATGGGCAAAGAGTCGCGATTAGCTGAGGTGACGTGATGCTAACAGACAGCAGACAAACGGCTAGTAGTGACATCAGCGGCAATCCACCTGTCACTCAAATGGCCACACCCTTAATTATGCAGAACTTTAAGGCTTAATATAATTTAAACGGATGAGTCATAAAAAAAATTCACGCCCTCACAGTTGTCATGAAGGGCAAAATTTGCTATATAGACCAAAACCACTTTTTACACCAGGCTGTAAACACATTTTTTTCTGCCGTAAAGTTGGGCATTTTAACATGGGAGTCTATGAGATTGACTCTCTTCTGCAGCCGGTCTCTAGTGGCCAGTCGATGAATTACAGTTTAAGTCACTTCTGTGTTGGATTCAAGAGAGAGACGGAAGGTTGTCGCTTGGTTTGAACAAACACGCATCTTATCCAGCTCTCTCTCTTTCTCTCCTCAAGCCACCATCAGGCTCGTGGGAGGCCTGCACCGCTGCGAGGGTCGTGTGGAGATGTACCTGAGAGGGGAATGGGGTACCGTGTGTGACGACGCTTGGGATCTTACAGATGCTAAGGTGGTGTGTAGGCAGATGGGCTGCAGGCTGCCTAGAGCCGCACAGGTACAGGCCTACTTCGGTCCCGGGCGTGGCACAATCCACCTGGACAATCTGAAATGCACAGGCACAGAAGATACTCTCATTCGGTGCTCTCACATAGCATGGAACGTCCACAACTGTGACCATTCAGAGGACGCCAGCGTCACATGTTCACTCTAATGACTCCGCCCACCTCAAGCCACGCCCACCAGCCTGATCCAATGGGAAGGGGAAATTAATAGCATTGACTACAGGACTTGTATAAAGTTTGTACATAACACCTCACGCCAACCCTGAAGAATAGATTTTAAAGATGAAATAGTTATTTGGGTGTGAAACAATGAAAAATAAGTTATGCTACTACTGTTATATAAATAACTGTAATAAATATTATGAATGAAAATTTGAATTATGCACTTTATAAACTATACGAACGTGTACACATAGGTGAATAAATAAGATGAGGCTATTGATATACAGTGGAAACCAAAGTTTTAGACTCTCCTCTCTTTAGGCATTTTGATATAGAGTGCAAGCACCAAAGTTATTATGCCATACAAAAACTGATACCTAAAGTGGAACTGAATGCTAGAAGTAAACGTAAAAAAATTCAGTTTTGAAGATAAATTTTGTTGCATATCCTATACAGTAAAGTTTAAAGTGTATCTGAATATCTTTAACATTTTATTGAATGTCAAAACATCATTCGTTATTCAAAAATATTTGTCTGAATTGGTCTGCTCAGAATCAAAAAAATTCTCAGGTCCATTTTGATTGGTTTCATTGATTATTGAAAAATAATGGTTTCAATGCTAAAAAATGTTTTCATTTTCTTTCTGTCTTTTTTTTTGTCTCTGTTCCATCATTTGTTAGTAGATTAACAGAATGAAAATTAATGGGATAAAAGGAATATTGCATTTGTATTGAGGAAGCTAAACCATGTCATTGGCCTAATTGCATAATAATATAATAAAATAGGAAATAAATTTAGGCCAAAAATGATGTTGAGATTTTTATATATAATATATAAATAAACATTTGGTAAACCTAAAGTTAAAGAAAAAATAAAATGTTTATGATGTCACTTTTTTACACAACTTTTTTTGTCAATATACACTCCTGGGCAACAACAAAAAAAAAAACACTAACCTTTTAATTTAATAACCACACATTATTGGTCAGGAAATTAGCTTAATTTAATCATATGCACTACTTAAAAAGCCATTGCTGTCTCAGAAAAACATAAAAGACAGAATTAAGTTTTTGGCTGAAAATGAGAGTGATGAATCACAATGAAACACGAGCTCCAGAGCGGCGTCTTCGAAAATCTGCTGAGAAATATAATAATACATGCATACAAGTCCTTTAATGGTTCAGAGAATAGAGGAATATTGCAGAATGGCTTGTTTCCCACAAATGAAAAGTTGTTATCTCAAAAATCGTATTATTTTTCAACAAGACGATGCTCCTGCACACACTGCAAAGACAACCCAGGCTTGAGAACGAATCAGGCTCGTGTTTAGTCCAGATTTGAACCCTAGTGAATATTTGGTCTCAGATTAAACTAAAACATTTTTAACTGCTCATGAACTGTGGAGCCATTAACACTGAGAGGAACAACACTGACTCTAATCAAGCTGTTTCAAGGCTATTCTGTTCTGAGTGACTATATCTACAGAATTTGTGCAATTCCTGACCAGTGATTTGTGAATAAAAAAGATCATTAAAAGACCACTAAATGTTTTGCCTTTTTTCTGCCCATAAATAAAGTGCTATAAATCTATTATATATTCTTAAAGGTGGTCTAAAGTTGTTTCCTGAAATTTTCTCCTATTAAGACAAAACAGCACATTATTTATTCTTCCCGCTGGTGCTCTACATAATAAAAGTTTCGTCATCTGTGTTTTATATTTCACATATTCAAATTTTATAATGAATGTGTAATAGATGTATTACTATTTAATATTAGTTATAATGGGAGTCTGGTTCTTTTGACATGTTTTTTTTTTTCAATAGCCTTTCTGTAGCCAAGAAGAAGGTGTCTATACAGAAAATGACTTTTAAAAATAAAACAAGCATGACAAATACTCACTGGAGTAACTTTATGACAATTAGCCCCAGTTTACTCTATAAATACTAGCAAGTAACACTGAACTCTCAATATTCTAATAACCAAATTAAATAAATAAATAACCAACCCTTTTATTATTGAGATTATATGGAGCCCCTAAAGCAGTGGTATTCAAATGGCGGACCGCAATACATAATTGTGCCATTTTACCTTTCTATAGGATTAAATTGAGCAGCGGATCGGTTCACATCACAAGCGCTCAGGGTCGTTTACAGACAGTAATGGTCTTTCAGAAATATATCCTCTAATATTTTTATCTAGAGCCAAACTCGCTTCATTCAAGCTCTTTCCGCTCCGTGTGCGTTGCTTCTCTCTCTCGCTACAGACATAAAGCTGCAGATGACGCAGATATTTTAAAGTCCAAAATAAAAATCACCAAAATAACAAATTTGAAAACATATGATTGAATATAATTTGGCTATTTTTTTATTGGTCTCAAAAAAAAAAAAAAAAGAAGAAACTTTAACAGTGCGAATATGTACGCTATCATAACAGATTTACATAAAAACGTATAAAGTTTAACGGCGATGCAAAATAATTTGTAGAAAATCAAACATAAAAAAAATATATATATATATTATTATCATTATTCTTGGACTAATAATATAGGTATACGTATTGCAATAAATTTTTACAAATATGCACAACAGTTTCAGGATGCTGTTTACACAGAGAATTTAGTCATTTTCGATCGATTCAGTGTCGCGCAAGACCCCCTCATGACGTCACTGCACCCCCCTCACAACTGATGACGCAATCCATTGAAAGCGTGAGGAGGGGGAGGGGCGTGTTGCATCGGCACGCGCTCAGCAGAGAGAGAGAGAGAGAAAGAGAGAGAGCAGCTGCAGCGGCAAGAGCTCGCGCCCGTCCCACGGCATATTCACTAAATACACCCATATCACCCGAATCAAGCGCGATTTAAACATGGTCGACCGCGAGCAGCTGGTCCAGAAAGCCCGGCTGGCCGAGCAGGCTGAGAGATATGACGATATGGCTTCTGCCATGAAATCGGTAAGTGCAACTTATGCATTATTCTGCACATGAATGATTCATTTAGAATTTGGCTATTCAGATATAATCACGCGAAGTGAACCGTCTCACAATATCGTGCGGATCCTCCAGTGATATTTAATAACGCATTCGTCGCATTGCCACTGGAAATTCCACTGATTTTCAGAATGGATTCGAGCGAGCGCGCGCGCGCGTTCTTTCTTTCTCTCTTTAATCTTTTCAACGTTCTTATATTGATTACATAATCGATTCGAGTGAGCTCGCGCATATTCTTTAGTTTAAAGGCCCATATAAGTTTATCCGGACCGACTGACAGGTCACAGTCTTGCTGAAATGATGACGAGGCATATTTGGGAATATTGTGTCACTAATGTCATTCATTAAAATAGTGTATAATAATGCAGGAGTATAATAATGCAGCGTTGAGTGTGAATCCAGATTTCTGGGCGGTGCCTTTCAAAGACCCGAACGAACTGGACATCAGATATACTTCAGTATAGCACATGCATGGCCATAACTATAACATTTAGCTTACAAATCCAGTGACATTAATGAAATAGCCTTTTGCATCCAGTGTATGCTGATTCAGTGCAGAATTTCCCTGAAAAAATGCCATATTAAAGAGGTTTGTGATTCATAATGCTGGTGTAGGATGCAGATGATCCAAGGCTTCTCTCTTTTGTCTCAGAAGCTCTTCTCGTGCAGCACTGACTGTTGTCTCCACAGATTTACACTTGGTTTTCGCATATTCACATTCTCCGGCTTTGCAGGTTTGCTCTCACTAGGCGTGTCGCAACGTGTGCCAAGGTGCAGTGCCCATAATGCAGCATTTCATCCATCCATCAGCCTCCATCCAATAGGGTACAACCCCTCTCTCTCTCTTCATCAAGGGCGTAGGTTTGCATTGAAAGTTGATTGGATCATATTGCAAGGAAGAACTAGATAACCCTGAGATTTGTGGTTTTAAAAACTCAACCAGTGTTTTAAAAATCACAATCTTCTGTCATGGAAGTTTTGGAGGTCACACCTAATTCATGTGTTTTAGTGCAATGTTTGTAAAATACTTTAGATACCACATCTAAAGTAAAAGAAATAATGAAAGCGTTTCAGAATAAAACGTTTCAGAATCGTCGTGAAAACATCTTTACATAAAATGTCAATATATATGGAGCACTAGGAGTGACACGTAAAATTAAATCAGTTTATCAATTTAATAATTCAATGGAAATAAATCAATTTTTAAACGGACAATATAAATTTTTTCATGTTTTAAAATGCTGATATTTATATACAGAAAAATTAGAATGATTTATTTTGTCACTCCTAGTCCTCCATATATGCAATGTGTTTTTACTACGAAATTAACAATCTGTAATTTATTATGAGATAAAAATGTTAAAAAACAGACTTAGTGCACATGCACATATGGAAGTTTTTTTTTCAGAATTGCATGATATAAACTCGCAATTGCGAGAGAAAAAGTCAGAATTGTGATTTATATTTTATTCGGTGGCGTAAGCAAACTTCCATATGCACAAATCATCTGACAGGAGGAATATATATGCTTTTTTTATAACATCTAAAAAGTATTGAAATGACACTTTATTTTAAGGTGACATAGTTACATGTTACTATGTACTTACTATAGTATTTACAGTCAATTATGCATAATTACAAGTAACTAACCCTAAACCACCAAACCCTAACCGTAACTCGTACATGTAGTTAATCAATATTACTCAGTACTTATTTGAGTGCGTAACAACTTCACCTTAAAATAAAGTGTAACCTTACCTAACATAATATAAAAACATTTAGGGAATAGGTTGCCTACAGCATTTGTTTGTTAAAAATGTGGCTATTGATTTGTAAATCATTGCATGTCAAATTTTGGTTGGAGCTGATAAACTTTTTGTTTTAAAAAAAGGAAACAATGGCCATTTAATGAAAAGGAAAGTGCATCGTTGCTTTTAGCTACTCTATAAGACTGGAAGCTGTCCATTACTGAGAAATGCCTCATCATTGTGTAATTGCACTGTTTCTTGACGTCCGCTGGGTAGAGGAGTGTTTCTGAGGGGAAATGATAAGGTATATTGCACAGGGCTAATGATACACCAGTCTAACATTAGTGCGGTTCACGTAATGGTTCCACTAAACAGTTTTCATTCGGAGACAATGAGCTTGACAAATTGGTGAATTTCAAATATTATATAATGATTAGTTCCCTCAACATCTTTCTAAGCTGTTTGCTTTTATGTGGTCTAAACTAATAAATAATTCTGGCTGGCCATTAATGGCATGTTCCCTCTCAGGAGTCTCCCAAATATTAAATATTCATAAGTTAAGCTCCATACTTGTTTTGTGCCATCCAGAGTGCTTGTTCACTTTGCAGGGATTCATGCAGCTTTCGTCTCTTATTGAGACACACACACTGGAGGATGGATTGATTTGTGCATGTATTGATTTACTCGTCAGCTGACCGGAAAGCTGTGATCTCAGTGCAGCTCAGGGGTGTGTGTTTATCCAGGTCTTCTCCTCACTAGAAGACGAATAAACCCTTAACACTGCAGTGATGCAGTTATCCTAATAAACTCCAACAGAAAAATCAGACAGCTTTCTGATGATAATGAGCCTGAGATTAATGTGTTAATAAATACACATCTGTTCTGTTGCTGATGATCCACTGTTACTTCTCATGATGATGCTTATAACTTTTACCACAGCTCCCAGACTACTATTGTAGTATTCTACATTTATTAGTTGCCATTTTTGACAGCATTATGAGGACTGTTTAGCTACATGTCAGGTGTGTTTTAATTTAGGCATCTCTGCACGCTTGCTTTATTCATGTTGCTTTTTTACAAATTATAGTGCACAATCTGTCAGTTACAGCGTTGAACCCTTGGATTAACCACATCTTAGACCAATTACATGTATTCAGCGAAAATAAAAAGCATTCTGCTTTCATAAATCATATAATTTGAGAAAGTGTGGGTAAAAAAAAAAGGTGATTTTAAACCATAATCAAAATTGATATGACAAATGCAAATATTTAAAGCTCATTCAGTTTGCATTCCTTTACAAAATATTTTTAACGTCCTCCTGTGGCGAAAATCAAGTTAATGTTGTTTATGTCTATGTGGTGTTTTTAATATGCTTTAAGACAAACCATGTGTAAATTCATAGGTCGACAGCATTGCTGAGTATTTTCCTCTTAAAACTGCAGTGAACCAAAGACAGTCTCAAAAACACGGTTTGAAATCGCTGGTGTTTCTGACGTCACAAACTACCTTGTAACCAATCAGATCAACGTGTGATCGTCAACGAGTGGATCTCTGAGCTGAGTGAGTGGAGGCGGGGCTCATTTGCATATTCATAGAACTGCGAATAGACCTTATGTAGCCCCGCCCCTTTTCAGCGCTGCGCTTGTTGTCTTTTGTCGTATTTGTGAATGAATGGCTCGTTTTAAAATCTTCCCTGTCTACTGACATTTGTTAAGACATCTGCTTTAAACATTACAATCCTCATGATAACTTTAGTTAACTTTAAATTAAGTTAATCCACTTCAAAAGCTAATTACTCCTGGACAGCAATGCCATAGAAACATACAGAGCAACCACAAAAACGGAAGTTCAAAGACAATATTCCAAAGATGGCGTCGGCCTTGTTTCTCTGGCGCATAAGGTCTGTACTAAATGAGGCCCGGGTGTCGAGTTACACCATTAAAGATGGCAAACCATGATTGGTCGGGGAAAAAAAAGTTTAGTCTGACTTGTTTCAGACATGAATTTAGGAGTCAAAATAGCATAATCTGACACAGTAAGCACGTAAAGTTTATTTTTATAGCACCTTTCACAGACAAAGAAGGGTCGCAAAGTGCTTTACAGTAAAAAATTAAATAATATCACAACAAAGCTGTACAAATACCATAGAAATTTAATAAATGCCAAACCATATTGTTAATTAAAAGCTTGTCCAAAAAGATGTCTTCAGGTGTTTTTTAAAAGATTCCACAAGTGACTGTTTTAAAGATACAATATGTAAGATTTTTCGCCACAAGAGGGAATCATTGTAATATTAATAGATTTGCTTACCTGTCTATTTATACAGACACGAGAACAGAGTCTCTGTCAAGCCCAAGTTCGTTGCGAAGCTGTCCCCATCTCGAAAACGCCACGCCGATATTTATCCTTGGTTTATTCCTCCGGTTGTCAGTGATTCTGCGTGTCTCCCCATATCAACACTTGCGTTTTTTTGGAGTTTCAATACTCGCCAAAGAGTAATCGTGATCCATGGTGTACACAACAGCTATAACCACCACTTACGCATTTGCCCACCTGATATTGCAGAAACCGAGGATAGCGCGGATATTGCGTCATTGACAGGCGACATTTTTTTCCGGGACGGATGATTATTTAAAATTGGAATTTCTCTGAAATAAAAAATCTTAGGCTATGTTTACACGGAAACGATCTGAAGAGAAAACGCAAAAGTGGCGTTGCGTTATCACTTTTTATTCTGCGTTTAGACGAGCGTTATGGGGGGGAAATCTGCGTGCGTATGGTGACGCAAAAGTGTGTGAAATTCGATGTAGTATGCACTCCAGGCGGCTAGGTGGCAATGTGAAGCACTGCCACACAACACCAAGTCCGCGCGCCTGCGTACAACCTTCCTTCTACTTCTCTCACTAGTAGAGCGAAATCAAAACATGGCGAAGCAAACAGCAAAAACACTCTTGTACGTTTATCAGAGACGCTAGGGCAACTTGAAGGTCTGACGTATGGAAATAATTCGACATTTTGGTTTTTATTTTTCTGTACTGACGCATGCCTGTGACGTAAACGCGTGCGCGGCGAGAGCCACCGTGAGGAGATTTGCGTTTTTACCCTTTAGACGGGAACGCGACGGTGGAGCGTTTTTAAGATTTCCACTCTGGAGGGTGGTTTCACTTTTTTAAGTCCCAAATACGCCGTCGCCGTATAAACGAAATGCACATCTGATCAAATATTTTTACGTTTTCACCCGCGAGCGTTCTCGTGTAAACAGGGCCTTAATGGACTTTTGGGATATTGTAAGTACACAACTGCAGGAAATATATCACACTGTGTAAGTGATTTTTGGATATTTTATTACAAAAATCTTACATATTGTATCTTTAACAGACAAAAATAATGTGTAGTCTGAACCCGGCATTAGGCGAACTACAATCACCATGTTGAGCTTCTCCCATTTAAATATTTACGAGTGGACAGTTTCTGTTACACAGCGTCTGCCTTTACGTACCAGAATAGAGTTCGTTGAAAACGAGGGATTGGCGAAAAGGAAAGTCTTTTTTAAAGGATTGTGAAAGTTCAGTGTGCTTATGCTGTGAGTTATCCGTCATGGGTGTGCATGTGATCCACCGTCTTTCATCGGGCATTACCATAGACGAGGCTTCAAGTCAGCAACTCATGTTTTTTTCATAACAGTACAGTCATAAAGCTTTTATGCGGTTTATTTTTAGAAGCCTGCTGCAGCTGCAAAAACATAAAAAAAAACATCTGCAATCACTCTATGGTTATATAACAACAATGAGCTACTTTAAGCAAGAATCCCCTCTTCAACATCCTCATCATCCCATCCTATAGCGTTCTTCTGCTTTCAATAGAAATGCATCGTTACTAAATTTCTCCACCGATAGCCAATTATTAAGAATAATATCTGCCCATACCGATACCAATAGTTTTTTTTTTTTTTTTTACTAATTCCCAACTAATGCTGTAAACTATACAGAAAACCCTCTCATTTGGTGCATTACGATAATATTAGAGGTTAAAATCAACAAAAGAGCCCAAACTATTATAAATCAGATTTAATTTAGATATAATAATGTTTGAATACAACTTAGATAGTTTTTATAAACACTTGTATTCATGACAAATTTATTCAAACATACATATATAATTCTTAGTAAATAATCTCCTCTAGTGTTTTTGTAGCTAACTAATGAATTGAACATCGGAGAAATTTGCTGAATTAAACGTAACATTAAGTGATATATTGTTCACAAGCTGTTTTATTGACGTCTTTCCGCGGTTGAAACACTGATGAGTGATTACATGAGACATTTCAGTAAGTTGTTCTGTATCTTTCAACAAACCTTTTGATGTTCATGTGTTTTCGTGTTATAACTTGTATTAAAGTGGAATAAAAGACTGCTTGAACTGATGCACTACAGCGATCTGTCACATCACATTTAAGTGCATTAAAATGCTATTTATTAAATTTTGTGATGTAATGGACAGAATTTGAAAGCTGAGACTTTGTTTCTTATCAGAAGTAACCAGCAAAAAGCTCTTCGCGATTATTGGATGGGAGGTGCTACAAATAATGTTTGATGTTAAACCGCAACCCTGGCTTGAACTACGGATGATTGGGTCAAATAGAGCCTCTTTAATGGCACAATTTTTTAACTGTTAAAGCGTTATTGGCGCCATAAATTCAACACAAGAGATATTTTCTTCACACACAGTCTGTCTGTCGCAGTCTGACATATTTTTCTGCCCCCTTTTGATTGACAGGATATAATCGGCCCTGATCATCTGTATTTTTTGTGAAAATAATTGTTAAACCGATACTTTATGAATGTTCACTGAAAGCTTCATTGGGGAACCAAAAAACGTTATTCTCAGTCAACACTTTTTAAGGGTGTAGCTGTTAGTGTGCTAACCTGTCTTTCTTACTTCTTGCCATCTCAAGTCCTTTTCTCTTTCTTCACCCTTTCTGTTAAAATAATCTATAACTTGGGTTAAAAGTCGCCGAACATTTGCTGCAATAGCTGGCGTCTTCATTGGAGTCTTATGATGAAACCCAAACCGTGGATTACAGTGACCAGAACAGAATTAGCACACAACAAGAGCTGTATCCCTGCACTGTTGTGCAATACTGCTCAATGCATCTGTATCTAATGAGGCCTAATAATCAAATGCTTTACCATGCTGCGCTAGATTGTGTATGATTTATATAGTTAAGACCTCATGCCACTGAATTATAACAAGGCATTGAAATAAAGTAGTTTGGTGTTTGCCTTCTATTTAAAACCACTAGTGCAAAGTGCCCGTGCAAAATCAGTTTTTTTGTGTGTGTTTTTAGTAATTGTTGGTTTGGTGTGTTTTAGTGCTCATTGTTACAATTAAACAGCAAAAGTTCAGTGACATTTTTATTTGTACATGGTAGAAAGCAAATACTGATACTGACATAATGACATACAATAAATATGGAAAATTGAACTACACGATTCAGGGAGCAGCGACACAGTGAACTCCGAGAAAACGCTACGCTTGAGCAAACCGTTTGTGAATAGACTACTACAAATGATGGCCGTGAATAAAATAAAATATTCAGAAGTGAACAGTGAATTTTGTTACACTTACTGATGTTCAACAAAATACAAGAAACATGCATTTCGTCCCTCTGAAAAAATTGCATGCATGCTCAGTTCATCAGCTCATCGGTTCTCAGTATGTCGAACGTGTCTGAAATAAACAGTTCTCGGTTCTGTACTGGTGATTGAGAACCGCTGTACATGTGCGTTTGGTAGTGCGCATGCTCAGTATCAGCTGCTCGTGCTCATGACTGTTCTCTCAGCACAACATGACTCAGTTCAGTGAACTGTTGGAGTTACTGGAGTAAAATATACTCTGGGATATTGGTTTATTTCGAGTCGGAGGGACTGTCAGGCATGTCCGAATGTGAGTAACTTTAGTAATTTGTGGATCAGCGCTGACTCAAGACGCAAACTGTTTTGAACGTTTCAGTCCGATTTCGTGTACTGGTTCGACCGGTTCACTAAAAAGACATCACGAGTGAACACGTGATACACATGCACATGACATCACCGTTTTCACAAATTCACAGGTTTTTAGTTTACATGAAGATGATAACAGTATGTTTTTCAAAAACTTGCGCATTGAAACCCACTTTCAAAAGTTTGTGTTTTTTCTGAGTAAAACTGCTGAGTATTTTCCTCTTAAAACTGCAGTGAACCAAAGACAGTCTCAAAAACACGGTTTGAAATCGCTGGTGTTTCTGACGTCACAAACTACCTTGTAACCAATCAGATCAACGTGTGATCGTCAACGAGTGGATCTCTGAGTGAGTGAGTGAGTGAGTGGAGGCGGGGCTCATTTGCATACTCATAGAACCGCGTATACGTATAAGGCAAGGGTGTCGAGTTACAGTCAAGCTATTTTAAGGCATGAAGAAATTTCTTATCAAGGAAAAAACGCCATTTTGGTGATCGAATATGAGTTTTAAGAGATAAAATTATTGACTACAGAAGTTTGAGGACTGATTGAAATTCCAGTATACTCTACACATGCACTGCTTGATTAACAGCAGATTTTCCTGACAGGTTTCTATCCCAAAGCTATGAACTTGACTATTTTTAACTGTATACGTTGGAAAGTCAAAATGTACAATGACAATAAAGAAATATATCTATCTATCTATCTATGAGTATGTATCCACGTACAACAGCATGTCTCATCCACCCACACGCTCACACACCCATTACAGACACACAAACACATGCAATCTCGCACACACACACACACACACGCGCAAGAAGCGTGGACATCATTGCTGTTGCCATGGCAGCAGCAGAGATAGTCGATTGCGTCCAAACAAAGACGATTACCCTGTTTCTATGGAAACGGCTCTTTATTTCCCCCCCGCTGTCTGGATGGGACGTTATGCGAGGAAGATGTTAAAGGCAGTTTGTAAATGGTACTGTACGCAAACATAACTATGACTGCAATACCAGTTTATGCGTTACACAATGATTCAGAAACTGTCTCTTTCAGTCTCAGGTTGTTTAATGGCTGTTGTGCTTGAAATGGAAGCAAGTTGTGGTGAAATTGATCAGTAATACTGTAAATTGTTGATGCAGGAAGCTGATTTAGTGTTTTTCTGTTTATGAGCCAGTGCATATATTTAACGTGCAGCTACACTTAATAATTACAAAGAAGTGGTAAGTAACATATTGAATTAAACTTTGAAGTAGAAAGTCTTAAATAGTATTTTCTCATAATACATACTCTAATAATATTGGTTTTAGTTACAACTTCAAAAAATATTTTTTTTTTACAGTGTATGTAGGAGTCAGACAGGATTTAATGAATCTGGTCCATTCCAAAACCAATTCCTTTAGTTCTTTTTTTTTTTTTTAAACCACCAATTGTTAATTAAAACGAATCAGTTGTGCCATTTATTCAAACGTGTCTCTTTTTAGAAAAACATGGAGTTTTGTCCATGTTGAACCGGGGTTTGTGAGTCTATGAAAAGCTAATTAATTCAATTATAATAAGGTAAACATTTAAATAAAAAATAATTGTAATTAACTGATAATTGTTTTTAAATTTAGTGATCAAACCAAAATAAGAAGCTTATTTAAAAAAAATGAAGGGCCAGATTTACTATCAGCTTGAGCCAGCTCAAACCATCTTTTGCAAAGGATATTTTTGTGTAAATAATAAATAATTTAAAATCTTGGGTTATTAAGTAAATATTTTAGCTCAAAGGGGTTGACAAAAAAAAACGTTGTCATAATCCCTGCTCTAACAGAACTGCATGTCATTGAAATCAATTGTTTTGTTTTCTGATTAAAATCCTTATCAAACCTACAGCTTCGTTGATGAGCGCTCGGGTTATCAAGAGCCACTCTCTATTCAATTTCAGAAGGATGCATTGAATGCAGTGTGTTTGTGTGTTTTTTGACTAATGATACAGCAAAAAATGCAGTAAAATCATGGGAGCCTCTCCAACGGACGCAGGAGATTGCATGTGAAAGGTAGTAAAGAGAAGCGAGAGAGATGTTTCTTTATTCTCCAGCTCATCCGCCCACTGTCAGGCTGTGAAATCAAAGCATCCCTGTGGTGCGTTCATTCGGACAATTTTTTGTAAAGAATGTGTAGGCTCACTTTTCACTATGTTGCTCTGTAAACGACTAACAGGAATTCATGTTTGCGATGCTTTTATACAAAAGCAAGTGGCATGCCGTTCGTTTGAAACGTCTTCTATGAATAGGATTTACTACACATGGTGAAAACCAACTATGAAGTACCATGTCCATAAATAGACATCTGGCAAATCACCACGTTGAAGCTTACTTGAACTGTTCATGACTTACAAAAGGACATTGTGATCTACCATTTACAACACAAGCCTATGTCGTAATTCTGTACTAGCATGACGTTTCCTTAAACTGTTCAAATTAGTCCTGAGCAACGATTAATCATCCAAAATAAAAGTGTGTTTACATAATATATGTGTGTACTGTGTACAATTATTTTGTATATATAAATACATATGCATGTATATATTTAAGAAATATTTGCATGTATATATATTTATACAGAATTTATATTATATATAAATATGAATATTGTATATGTAAATAACACATTTTTCTTAAATATATACATGCATATGTTTGTATTTATATGTACAAAATAATTATAAACAGTACATATATTAGGTAAAGACACACTTTTATTTTGGATGCAATTATTCACGATTAATCGTTGCCCAGCATTAATTCTAATTTAATGGACGTGGCTGAATTTGACACAGATTTGTGTATAAAGACAATTGTCGCCCTTTTAGTTTTCATTAGTGACCCATGCAAATGAAGCATGATTACGAGTGACACTAATGTCCTAGTGCTGCATAAACAGCTCCGTCACTAAATAAGGCTGAATACGTAAACGTTTGGTTAGTGTGCTTTTAGTTTTGCCAGCAATGTTTAAAGCAGACGTCATCAAAATGCTTTTTCCTTCCGTCTTTTCCCTGGAGTACAAGACGATAAAGAAAATGAGTTAATTTCATAAAATAGGACTATACTTCTGTGATTGGTGATTGGCGATTGTTGTCATTTTTTGAGACAATGCAAGACACACACAAACACATGCCTATCTTCATAATTCTAGTTCTGACTTCTAAAGTTTTAGCTAGCAATTTAGCTATTGCAGTGAAAGTCCAAAAATTCAATATACTGCTCAAAACCATTTTTTATTCATGATTAATATTGCATTGCAATATTGCATTGCATAAAAAAGAATGTAATGTGTAATGTGTGCTGGTCAACAACTAGTCTAAAATAAAATAAAAAAAAACTAGAAAACAGTAAAAAAAAGAAAAAAAAAAAGAATGTGTACATCTAAGGCTACTTAATTTATTATTCCAATATCCAAATATGACACTAAATCACACAGAAAATAGGACTTTTATTTATGACGTGCTGTCTTGGCATTTGAACATTGCACATTTTACACAGGACACGCATTAGCTGAATAAACGTTAGCCAATACAAACATATTTATAGAAAATAGTTGACAATAGACAGGAGTCCTGTCACATGACCAATAATAGCAAAACGAATCACTTATTCTAAAAAGAATGATCAAGTAGAATATAAGTTTAGATGAATCCGAAATATGGGGCTGTGTTAACAGTAAAACGTCTGTCTTTTAACGAATTTTAAAAACACGGATGGATAATACAAAATGCTTTCAGTCATTTTGACAGAAAAAAACACAACCAAAACAAAATTTAAACTTAGCCTGTCAATTTACAATTATCTTCTCTCTCTGTGTGCGCGCGGTCTGTGTTTGTGAGAGAGAGCTCGCGCAGCACTGATACAACGGTACTTTTTAATCCAAGTAACTAATACGCTAGTTTTCACACAAAATAATTATGTAACATAATTAGGTAGGCTACTTTAGTTATTATTAACACATTAACATAACATGCAGACTACGTTTCTCAACACTGAGAATGACTAAATAAACGCCTGTTTCTCCAGGTTTATCAGTAATCCACAATTTATCACAGAACTTTCATAATCACTAAGCCACAGCGATTTTAATTTTATTTAGATTTATTGTTCATCAATACTTAAGCATTTTATAATTTGCATGGCTGAATGATGTTTTCCTCTAATCTGAGTGACCATGAATGACGGAGTATTTTATAGTAATCCATGCGATCACTCCCGCGTGATCATTGAATCCAGATTAAGTTAACTAAAAACAATATTTCAACTTTCCACATCCACCCCAGCCCGTTTACCTTCAGGAGTCAGACGTGCTGTGACTACTGTCCTCACTTATGAACTCAATCAGACGTTGGGCCGCGGGAGTGGAAGAGGATCGAGCGGGATTCTTTATTGCTGTCGATTTTTTTTTTTTTTCAGTCTCTTTTTAATTTGATAGGCCTTACGCATCTGTCAATCATCCCCGCTTGCTATTTGGGGAATGAACCCAGCGCTATGATTGGTCGAACTCCGCTTCTTTTGCTGTTGCTTGATTTGAGGACTGCGCGTGCACAGAAGCGTCACCAGGTTTTTGCGTAGTTTAGAGTGACAAATCGTACCACCGTACTTTGAGGTCAAAATGCGTATCCGCTACGCAAAATGCGTACATGTTGGCAGGTCTGCATTTTTTATATTTATTTACTAGTGTGTGCAGGACACTATAATTCATTAATGCAAGTGAGGAGAGCAAAATAAAGTAAACTGTGATATATTATACCCAAAAATTCTTCATACAGCGACTACCAGTAAAATTTATAAAAATTCGGGACCAAAAATGAATCAGACACTTTGAGCTGATCATGTTTTGCTGAAGTGTTTTTTCTTTAATTGCTAATGCACCTTTTTACAGCACAGACTGAACAACATGAAGCATTGCTTGGTGATTGTTTGAGCTAAATTGATATTATCTAATTGTGTAGTTAAATTTAACAGCTGACAGATATTCAACATAATTCATGTGTGAGAGTCTAACAGAAGGACGGACAAAACCAGTGAAATATCAACTGATTTAATAACTAATAAAGTGAATAAAAAACTGTGACAATGTGAGAAATGTTGAAGGTGACGGAATAAATTTCGGTTTGACTGTAAATGCAAAGATTATTTTATTCAGAAAGAGATTATTTTTTAAGATTATTTTATTCATTCAAACCTGTTTTAAAGATTGGTTAAATAGCTTGTCCTCTCCTTCAAGGTAACGGAGCTGAACGAGGCCCTTTCCAACGAGGAGAGGAACCTGCTGTCTGTGGCCTACAAGAACGTGGTGGGCGCTCGGCGCTCGTCCTGGCGCGTGATCTCCAGCATCGAGCAGAAGACCTCGGCCGATGGCAACGAGAAAAAGATCGAGATGGTTCGGGCTTACCGTGAGAAGATCGAGAAGGAGCTGGAGACTGTGTGCCAAGACGTGCTCAACCTCCTCGATAACTTCCTGATCAAGAACTGCGGAGACGTCCAGCACGAGAGCAAAGTGTTTTACCTGAAGATGAAGGGCGATTACTACCGTTATCTGGCGGAGGTGGCCACCGGTGAGAAGAAAGCAGGAGTGGTCGAGTCTTCTGAGAAATCCTATAGCGAAGCCCATGAGATCAGCAAAGAGCACATGCAACCCACACACCCCATTCGCTTGGGTTTGGCGCTCAATTACTCTGTCTTCTACTACGAGATCCAGAACGCACCTGAGCAAGCCTGCCATCTCGCCAAAACGGCTTTCGACGACGCCATCGCCGAATTAGACACCCTGAACGAGGACTCCTACAAAGACTCGACCCTCATCATGCAACTCCTGCGAGACAACCTGACGCTGTGGACGAGCGACCAACAAGATGACGAGGCAGGCGAAGCCAACAATTAAGCGTTGAAGAAAAGAGAAGAATCTTTTGAGACCCTTTTCCTCTCGGCCGTAATGTAAAACACGCGTGCTCACACTATAAAAGAAAAACAAAAAAAATTCACAAAAATGGAGGCATGATGGAACTGTGTCGGCCACGTTTGATGATGACAGTCGCCGCAGTTTCCTTTATTTCTCACTAAATTACGATTTAGAGAAATATGCTAGTTAAAAAGAATGGTATGCCTCAAAAAAAAAAAAAATAATAAATTAAGGCGTAGCTTAAAAGGGAATTCTTCTGTGACGTTTACCTGAACAACAGCTTGTTGGTACGTCAAGTCTATTCTAAGAGTTACGATAAACCCAAACACAGGCATAGTGGCTGTTATTGTAGTGAAATACGAAGCGGAGCTGCTTATATTAATTTACATTGTGAGTAAGAAGTATTCAAAGCATCAAGGATGGGCTTAAGGAAAAAGAAAAAAGTGAAAACTTGAATGTTATCGCCTCGCAAAAGTAGGGATTTGCAAACAGGCTGCACTGGGCGTGTTTTTATCTCTCTGATATACTTTAATGGGATTCTGAATTGCACCCACTAATGTTTAAAAGTCGTTTACGTTGAACTGGTTATCTGTGCCATTTATGATACACATCGTTAGTATGCATCTCACATGTGAACTACTGTATTGTAAAATAAAAATAAAAATTCCCCAGTTACATGTATTGCCTTCTCAATCCAAAGCTAAAACCGGTTTAATAACCATGATTGAAATCGTTATTATTATCATTATTAGTTCGTGGATATCAAAAAGGGCCAGGCCTGACTGTCACCGTTCGAGAATAATGACGTTTAATTTTAATGCACTGAAGAGTAGTAAAATAATCAAATGAAAAAAACATAATCCCAATGCTTTGCAGAAAATCGACCATTTGAAAGCAATGCCTAATCACTTGGTTTGATACGCTCAGTTTATATCACTGGTACCATAGACTGTTTTTTGTTATTCTGTTCATTTATTTTGGCAATTCATTAATTCTCATGAAATGCATTTGTCTATTATACTGTTTCTGACGATTACAGCTCCAATATTCTCGATAATACAATATTGTGCATGCTGGTGATGTATTTATATACCATAGCTCGACTTTATTAACTTTAAAAATTGTAGATGTTATGTATTCATATGAACAAGAAATGACAAGAATTTAATCTGATTATTTTCTATTTATTACTTTATATTGGATTGTTTCAATATGTTATGATTTCTTTCTTATATATTTTTTTCCTTGCTGAAGTACGCTATACCAAAACAGTGTGTGTTAACCATAAATTAATCTGTTATGGATGTTGCTATAGTGACATGCAATTCTTGTACTTGGGTTTTAATAAAGGAACAAAAAGGAAAAGACAAAAAAAAAAAAAGTAACCACCATATCCGGCATTTTGTCACGGTAATTTATGATTACATTGTGAAACGATTAATGTTGAATGAGTTTTCCTTTCTGTGCTTTCTTCTGTGAGATATTTAAGATTTACTGTTATATCAGTGTTTTGTTTTTCTGTATGGGATTCACTCATGAAACATTGCCTAATCTTATGATTTCTGTTTTCTTTCTTTTTTTCCTCGTCTACTGGTATCTTAAATGTGAGTCATGTAGCGGTTGCACAAAAGAAACATAATGATAATAATAATGATTATCTAAAAAAATAAAAACATGACTGTGCTCTTCTAGCCACCGTTTCAGCGCTTTTGTTGTATGCGACTCATTTCCTGTTCACATCATCAGAGGAAACATGATGTTGTATTATTATTATTAGCGTAATAAATGCGAGTCCAGTGGCACAGTGGTTAGTGTAGTAGTCAGATGATAGTGAACACTGAGCTTGTGTTTCTGTGCCATCCCGTGCCGTCTCCTCGTCTCTGATAATGCTTTGCTGAATGCTAGCATCTGACACATAGTTGTGCTTTAGTGGTTTTCTTCACGCTCATCTTCTCCAAAGGTCTACTCGATTAAAAGGGTAAAGAGAGAGTGATATAATCACTAATATTCATTAAGTATGCAGATCAAAACAATGAGCTGCTGGTCAAAATTTTTGAATAATTAAGATTTTTTTTATTATAATTAGTCTCTTATGCTCATCAATTTATTTAATTAAAATACAGTAATATTGTGAGATATTTTTGCAATTTAAAATAATTTTCTATATTTAATATATAATAAAACTTTTTTTATTTTATATTAATACATGTTTATTTTAAACTAGTTTATTCCTGTGATGGCACAGCCGAATTGTCAGCATCATTCCTCTGTCCCCCTGTGATGAAAATCCAGTTTTTAATGTTGTTTATATGTCTATATGGTGTTTTTAATGTGCTTTAAGAGAAACCATGTGTAAATTCATAAGTCGACAGCATTGCTGAGTATTTTCCTCTTAAAACTGCAGTGAACCAAAGACAGTCTCAAAAACACGGTTTGAAATCGCTGGTGTTTCTGACGTCACAAACTACCTTGTAACCAATCAGATCAACATGTGATCGTCAACGAGTGGATCTCTGAGTGAGTGGAGGCGGGGCTCATTTGCATATTAATAGAACCGCATATACTAAATGAGGCAAGGGTGTCGAGTTACATTCAAGCTATTTTAAGGCATTAAGAATTTTTTAACAAAGAAAAACGTTTAAACGTCATTTTGGTGATCAAAGATGAGTTTTAAGGGATACAATTATTGACTTCAGGGGGACTTTAAGTGTTACATGGTGATCGAGAAAAAAAAAATGAGATGAGAGGAAAAATTATGTCAATGCTTTTGCGTTCCGCCGAGAAACTTTGCGTTCACGCACACGAGGTTTCGCTCACAAAAGTTTTGTTATCCCAAGAAACTTGCATTCTTTCGCAACAGTTTTGCATTTTCCCAAGAAACTTGAATTCGCTCTCAAAAGTTTTGCGTTCCGCCGAGAAACGTCTCGGTTACGTCGGATGACGACGAATGGGGTTTCGCTTAGAAAGCCTATCAGCTTCGAGTATTACAAAATGATCCTATGGCAAAGAAATGCCATGGGTCAGCGGAATTTGCATGACGTAACTCCGCCCCACCTCGTGGGTATAAAAGGAGGAAGTCCGCAACAGCAGTTTATGTTTCTTCGCTGAGGAGCCAAGACTGAGCTCAGGCGATCCCCGCGGTACAGCGGAAAGTGGCAGGCAGACGTAACGTCTCCGTTCCCTACTCAGGGAACGAGGGTTACATACGTAACCGAGACGTTCCCTTTCGTTGTCACTCCGAGTTACGTCGGATGACGACGAATGGGGTTACCAGTCTAATCACGCCACCTTCTCAGCTGTCTTCCAGTGCCCTGCGTAAATCGAGGTCCCTGACATAGAAGGACGAAGGACTCAATTTAACACAGGAATACCAAGGTACACTGGGAAGCATATCCCAAGATGGGGGAAGTATGCAATTAATGCCAACCCAGAGGGGGGGGGGACTTAGAGAATACACATATGACCCGAAGGAAACATATGGAGAACACTGGGGTGTCCAGCCGCAGGTGGAATATTTCAACCCCAGGGGTGGCAAGGTGGCTTGCCAAGGGAAAGACACATGCTCAGAGAGGCTTACAGTGGAAATACACATGTGGGGGTCGCTCAGGGGAGGGACCATGCACACGGGAGGCACCTAGCCGACGCGCAGGCAAGAGACACTGGCGCCGACGTCAGGAGTGCTGGAGGAACTCAGGGCTTTCGGGGAAGCTCACTTGAGGAGAATATCGCACGTATCCAGTCCGTGGAGTGGAATGGCGAGCAAGCGAAGACACCTGAGCGGGTCCGGTACTAGCTAGTTGAAGCGAGTACATGGAAGGACACTGGCTCCACTCGGAGATTATAAAATCTGGCGAATGTGTTAGGTGTCGCCCAGCCTGCAGCTCTGCAGATGTCTGTTAGCGAGGCGCCATGCGCTAGAGCTCAAGAGGATGCCACACTCCGGGTCGGCCTTGCTGCTGGTATGCCAAAGCAATGGCGTCCACTATCCAGTGAGACAACCTTTGCTTGGAGAGAGCCTTTCCCTTCAGCTTCCCACCATAACAGACAAAGAGCTGGACTGAGGTCCTGAAACACTGCGTCCTGTCTACATAGGCGCGAAGAGCGCGTACTGGACAGAGCAGTGCCAAGGCTGGGTCTGCCTCCTCCGGGGGCAGCGCTTGCAGGTTCACCACCTGGTCCCGAAAGGGAGTGGTAGGAACCTTGGGCACGTATCCGGGCCGGAGTCTCAGGATCACGTGAGAGAAGGCCGGCCCGAATTCCAGGCACGCTTCGTCGACGGAGAATGCGTGCAGGTCCCCTACCCTCTTGATGGAGGCCAGTGCAACCAGGAGCGCTGTCTTCATTGACAGGAACTTAAGCTCAACTGATTGCAGGGGCTCAAAGGGAGCACTCTTCAGGGCAGTTAGAACCACTGAGAGGTCCCAAGAGGGAACGAGAGGAGGGCGAGGAGGATTTAGTCTCCTCGCTCCTCTCAGGAACCTGATGACCAGGTCGTGCTTCCCTACCGACTTACCTTCGACGGGGTCATGATGTGCGGCAATGGCGGCAACATAGACCTTAAGGGTGGAGGGAGACAGCCTTCGCTCCAACCCTTGCTGAAGGAAGGAAAGCACAACGCTGATCGAGCATCTCCGGGGGTCTTCTCGGTGAGAAGAGCACCAGTCGACGAAGAGGTTCCACTTCAACGCATAGACGTGTCTCGTGGACGACGCTCTAGCGGAAGTGATGGTAGCCGCCACCGCTGGTGGAAGGGTACTCAAACCTACCTCGAGCCGTGCAGGAGCCACACGTGGAGGCTCCAGAGATCAGGGCGAGGGTGCCACAGGGTGCCCAGTCCCTGAGAAAGAAGGTCCTTCCTCAGAGGAATGGGCCAGGGAGGTGCTGTCGCGAGGAGTGCAAGTTCGGGGAACCAGGTCCGGCCGGGCCAATACGGCGCGACCAAAATGACCTGCTCCTCGTCCTCCCTGACCTTGCGCAAGGTCTGCGCAAGAAGGCTCACTGGGGGAAACGCATATTTGCGGCCCGGCGGCCAGCTGTGCGCCAGTGCATCCGTGCCGAGCGTGCCCTCGGTCAGGGAAAAATACAGGGCGCAATGGGTCGAGTCGTGAGAGGCAAACAGATCTATCTGTGCGTCCCCGAACTGGTCCCAAATCAGCTGAACCGACTGGGGATGGAGTCGCCATTCTCCAGGGAGGGGCTGAAGCCGTGAGAGCTCGTCGGCTGCACAGTTCAGGGCTCTGGGAATGAAAATGGCTCGAAGCGACGTCAGATGCTTCTCCATAGGAGGAGGTGGCGGGCGAGTTGTGACATACGGCGGGAGCGTAGACAACCTTGATGGTTGATGTACACTACAGTAGCGGTATTGTCTGAGCGGACTAGTACGTGTTGACCCCTGAGCAACGCCCGGAAGCGGTGCAGGGCAAGGCGTACTGCCAACAACTCGAGGCAATTGACATGCCATAGCTGCTGGGGTCCTGTCCAGGAGCCCGCAGCAGCATGTCCATTGCACATGGCGCCCCAGCCCGTGGTGGAGGCATCTGTGGAGACCACAACATGCCGGGAAGCTCGTTCCAGGGGGACACCCGCCCTGAGAAAACTGAGGTTCGACCACGGGGTGAGGACCTGATGGCAGGTCGGAGTAACTGGTACTCGGAGCGTGCCTTGTTGCCATGCCCACCTCGGGACTCGGTCGCGAAGCCAAAGCTGAAGCGGTCTCATATGAAGCAATCCGAGCGGCGTGACCGCGGCTGCAGATGCCATATGCCCCAGGAGCCTCTGAAAATGTTTCAGTGGAACCGCACTCTTGCTCTTGAGATGTCTCAGGCAAGTCAGCAGTGACTGCGCGCGCTCGCTCGTAAGCTGCGCGGACATGGCGACCGAGTCGATGTCCATACCGAGAAAAGAGATCCTCTGCACGGGGCAAAGTTTGCTCTTCTCCCAGTTGACCCGAAGGCCCAGACGAGCTAGGTGCAGGAGCACTAGGTCCCTGTGTTCGCAAACCTGATCTCGAGAGTGAGCTAGGATCAGCCAGTCGTCGATATAACTCAGGATGCGAACCCCGTGTTCCCGAAGGGGAACAAGGGCAGCCTCGACGACCTTCGTGAAGGTGCGAGGAGACAGGGCTAGCCCGAAAGGGAGAACCGCGTACTGGTATGCCTGCCCCTCGAAAGCAAACCGTAGGAACGGTCTGTGTCGAGGAAGAATGGAGACATGAAAGTAGGCATCCTTCAGGTCGATCGCTGCAAACCAATCCTGGGGCCGCACGCATTCGAGAACACGTTTGGCGGTGAGCATCTTGAACGGCAGCCTGTGAAGGGAGCGGTTCAGCACGTGCAAGTCCAGGATTGGCCGTAACCCACCGGTTTTCTTGGGGACAATGAAGTAGGGGCTGTAGAACCCGGACCTCATCTCGGCTGGAGGGACAGTCTCGATTGCACCCTTCGCCAGCAGGGTGGCAATCTCTGCTCTCATGACGGGGGCATTGCCACCGACCAAAGAGGAGCGGACTCCCCTGAAGCGGGGAGGAGACCGTGCGAACTGAATCGCAAGCCGAGCCTGACGGAACGCGCGATCCAGCGGGACAGATGGGGAAGCTCTAGCCAGGCTCCCAGGAACTGAACCGGCGGGATCATGCGACGACAGGCGTCCCCCTGGAGGGGCAGCGAAGCGGAGTAACTGGCCCAGACGTGGACGGCCTAGCCGCCCGGTGTGGGGGCACAGTTAGCAACCGCGCCCTGGCAGAGGGGGCCAGGGGAGGACCAGGCTGGTCGTCCTGCGGGGGCCTGCTCTGCCAGGGGTCTGGCGACAGAGGGGGACAGGGGCGAAGCGGTCCGTGGACGGCACGCCGTGTCAACCACCTCTGGGACAGAGGGGGACGAGGAGAGCACGGCTAGAGGGTGGCGCTCTGTGTCGTCCGAGAACTCTGTGTGCTCAGAGACGGGAGAGTCAGTTCTTTGCGAATAAGGATTCTTCCCCTGCCCTCCACCGGGGAAAGGAGTGGTCCTGCTCCCAACTCCTGGAAAGAACTGAGTCCCATCTCTGAGGAGCCCCTCTCAACCGCGCCACCTAACCCGGCGCGTAGCGGGGGGCGGGGCTGGAGAGGGCTGTGGCGTCCGGCCGCGGCCTCCAGTGCCGGCCCGGGTGAACGGGCGGGGTGGGAGCCGCAGGGGGGCGCCCTCGGCGGTGGGCAGACCGAGGGACCTGAGCGGACGGCGGGGCCGTCGGGACAGAGTCGACCTCAACCTGCTCCATCCCCGAGGAGCCCGTCTCATGAGCGCCGCTTAACCCGGCGTGTAGCGGGGGGCGGGGCTAGAGAGGGCTGTGGCGTCTGCCCGCGGCCCCCAGAGCCGGCCCGGGTGAACGGGCAGGGTGGGAGCCGCGGGAGGGCGCCCTTGGCGGTGGGCAGACCGAGGGATCTGAGCGGACGGCGGGGCCGTCGGGACAGAATCAACGTCAGTCTGCTCATGGACGGCTGAGAGCTGTTGGGCCAGCCCTCAACCGCACCGCCAAAGAGGCCGACCTGGGATATGGGAATGTCGGACAGACGGGTCCGCGCGACATCCAGCACATCAAACAGGTACGGCCACCGAATGGTGAACATCACCTGACCCAGGGAGCGTACGGCCACTTTCGTCGCTCGGAGAGCAAGGTTAGTGGCGGCGCGCAGCTCAGTGAAGAGCCCTGGGTCAGTCCCGCCCTCGTGCAGGTCCATGAGCATCTGGGTCAGGTAGACCAACAGAATGACCATGGCACGCAGTGAGGCGGCCGCCAGTCCCGTGGCGCTATAGGATCTCGCCACAAGCGTAGACGAAAAACTACAGGCCACGGACCCACCTAGTGAAGCTGCTACAAACATAATATCATCCTCTGTAGCTTCAAATGAAACACACGGGCCACCAGAGGGTAGACCCGTGGGAATCACCTGTTCACTAACGGGCACCGTCATTGAAGAGGGGGGCTGGGGTCGCGGACACATAGTCGGCGCCTTGTTCCAGACCGAAACCCTCAGGTCACCCTGGCCACCAGCCGAAGATCGGGGGGTGGATGAGGGGACTCTCACTCATGTGAGCTCACCGAGTCTCGACCTTAATGACGCGATGATCATGTTTCCATGGAGAAAACATGAGTCATCCACGAGCGCTGCTCTAGCATGATCAAGCCCAAACATACTAGACAACGCTCGTGCCCATCAGAGTCCGATACCAAGCTGCCGCACCATTCATTTTTTTTTTTTTTTTTTTGAAATGCACGGGCGAGCCGTCTTTAAAAAGACGTGCCGCGTTCAAGCTCTTTTAGTGAGAGAAAACTCAAGTGTTGAAGCACCCGGGGAGACACGCATCGACTGGCAGACCACTGCAACAGATCAGCAGGAAGCACGCGCTCGCCGTAGATCGCCGTCACACCAACACTCGAGGTACTCGTTTGTAAAGCTGATAATTCAGAGATGGCTTGTGGAGAGAAGAATACACTTGGCTCCGAAGCGAAAACATAAACTGCTGTTGCGGACTTCCTCCTTTTATACCCACGAGGTGGGGCGGAGTTACGTCATGCCAATTCCGCAGACCCATGGCATTTCTTTGCCATAGGCTCGTTTTGTAATACTCGAAGCTGATAGGCTTTCTAAGCGAAACCCCATTCGTCGTCATCCGACGTAACTCGGAGTGACAACGAAAGGGAACTTTGTGTTCACTAACGTTTCGCATTGTCCCAAGAAATTTTGCGTTTGTGTGCAAAAAAGTTCAACATTCCCCAGAGAAAATTGCATTCTCTAGTTCTACATTCTTTGTGAGTTAGCAAAAAGTGTCTCAGGGGAACATAACACATTTGCGAGAGACCATCTCATATTTTTCCCATCATCTTTAGGGACTCCGTAGAAATCATTCAAATATGCCGATTTGCTGCTTTCTGATTGACATCATTGCAGCTTAATGTTTTTTTTGTAGAAAATGTGTACCATTTCAAAGTTTTGGTAACTTGAAAAATAAACAAGAAAATATTTTTAATCAGCAAGATGGCATTAAATTTAAATTGTGGCATTCGTGTTACAAAAGTTTTCTATTTCAAATCAATTCTGTTCTTTCAAACATTCTATTCATCAGAGAATCCTAAATGAATATTATATAATATAAATATAATAATTATAAATGTTTCTTGAGCAGCAAATCATCATATTATAGTGATTTCTGAAGGATCATGTGACACTGAAGACTGGAGTAATGCTGAAAATTCAGCTTTGATCACAGGAATAAATTACAGTTTATTACACGGTATTTTTAATCACATAAATGCAGCCTTGGCAAACATAAAATACTTTATTATTTATTTTATTGTAATGTATAAAACTTTTGACCGGTAGGCCAGTGATATATAGCTGGTGCAATACTAATTCTTTGTGCTTTAAATACTTGTGAGAATGCCACTGAATGGTCATCAATAAAAATCCTAAATACATAAATAAATACATCATGGCTCGATACTGCAACAAAATACAGTGAAGGTGTTTGATCCCATTGACTTCCATAGTAGGAAACCGAAAACAATGGAAGTCAAAGTCATCAACTGTTTGGTTACCGACATTCTTCAAAACATCTTTTGTGTTCAGCAGAAGAAAAAAATTCATACAGGTTTGAAACAACTTAAGGGAGAGTAAATAATGACAGAATTTTCATTTTTAAGTGAACTATTCCTTTAAGTTGACACTTAAATTACATGTAGGCCTAAATGCTTATGTAGGGAGTTACTCCAGTCCAAAGTCAAACAGTCGATCCGAAAGGAGTCAGAAAGGAGTCAAACGTAAGCATGTTGAGCTGAATCCTACATCGCAAGCAGCAAATATTGATTTGGTCGGGGGAGATGAGCTTGTGTGAGCATTATACTGTCAGTCAAGACAGAGAATGGGAAATCAATGATTACAAACAAAAGATGCAAAGCCAGTGAGTCTGACACACCTTACCAGAAGCATTCTTCATTTCTTGAAATACGGTTACCAGAAGCATTCTTCATTTCTTGAAATACGGTCTGGAAAACCAATCATTCCCTTTTTTGCATAGACACTGCACTTGTGAAATGCATGAATGCATGACAACTGACTGTCTTTATGAGTGAGTGAGTCAGTCATTCAATTGAATCATTCAGAAACGAAGCTTCTTGAAGGAACGAGGAGTGAGTCATTTATTCATTAATTCAGCCAATTCGTTTAAATTTTTTTTTTTTTTTTTTTTTAAATTGACATATCAGTACTTTTCTTCATTTGTCTTCAAGTAGGTCTGGCAAACTATATTAAAATGCTGTAATATATATATATATATATATATATATATATATATATATATATATATATATAGGCCTATTTGGGATTTACATATTTTGATTAACATAGGCCTAAATTACTTCCTACGTTTATCTATTGCATTTTTAAAATAGACTGAAGCAAAAAACATATAGTCAGAAAAAGACTAGTAAATGACATGCTGTTTTGTTAGTTTAATGTTCAGATTTTGTGAATCACTGAAATAAACATTTGAATAGGCTATAGCCTATCTTCAGAATTGTAAGAGAATGACCTTTATTCTAAATAAAAACACAGCGAAGTTTATCCACTGATCTCGCTGTTCGAGATTGTTGTGCTTTGCACAGTATTTCGTTTGATAATTCGTAAGATTTGTTTTGTCCTGTCGACTTCTTTCTCATCTGAATTTTAAGGAGGGACTGTCAAGGAGTGCCACTGAAGACAACATTGAAGAAAACAATGGATGTCAAAGCATTCGCGTTAAAAGTCTCGCGAATGCTTTCGGGAAACGCTCGTTAAACGCCAATAAATCACACCTGACGAACACTGATGTCATTTATACCTTTACCATCGTTTTCAGAGTGCTATATCCCTAATGAACAAATTGTTAATGAAGCGACCTAGGCCTACTTAACTGGAAGAATATTGAATTCAATATTTCTGAGAAATATTCGTAGGGTAGAGTGGGGGAAAATGCCCCCCTGGGGTAAAACGCCCCCCACCCGTTTTTCCCAAAATAACCACTAGAAAGAATCAAGATACATTTTTACTATTGCTATGCACTACGTTGACAACGAGGATATACAAATCTCCATGGAGAAGCTGACACCAGCGACGTATTTGAAGAGAAGAGGATTACATGGAAAGTGCTATAACTTTCAGATATTAATAAACAAGTGTTTAATAGAATATTGTTCACAGTGATATCACATTGATGTATGATAAATGAATAGTGAAGTCTGTAGTTTGAGAGCATATGTTATTTATAAGGAATATAATTATATTTTTTAGCTTGTGGGGTAAAACGCCCCCCAAGGGGCATAGTTTCTCTTTATCATAATTACTACAGTAACATATTTCTGTTCATCAAAGTCTTTATTTTACACTTTAATGCAGTATAACTAGGCGGTAAAATCAAAATATTTGAACAAAACATGAAAAAATGACCTCAAGTGAGCATTAGCTAGCTAGCTTGGTGAATGCAATGATGGAAGGTGGTTAGGTGACCCAATGATAAAACACAGTGACTTTTAATGCATTTATGGAATATATTTCACTATAAATATACTAATTTATGTTTAATATTTATTTAGGGTTTTCTGTTTTTCTTGATGATAGTGTTGAACAAATACTACATCAATTATCAACCCCATATAGGCCTAGTGTAGAAATCAAAATATTAAAATGTTAGAAATTTGGCTATTTTGTACATTGCTGAAATAAATATTAATAGGTATATATATACATGTTGTTGCATTACTTGCCTTTTACTTTTAGAGATTAAAAACTATGTTCATTTTGCTGTTGATCTATGAAGCAAACTGGTTGGTAAGAAAGGGGGCATTTTACCCCTTTGTCCAAAAATATTTTCAGTCAAAAAAAAAAATTATTATGAAGGTTGAGCAATTTTAATATTTGGTAAATAACTCCTGACATAGACACTCAAAACTGGGATGGCAATTCTAGTCACATTTATGTTTTGTTTCACAGTAATGTCACATTTTCCTTAAGGGGGGCGTTTTCCCCCACTCTACCCTATTTACTGTTCTGAGGCGACCAAGTTTTCATTTTCGAGGCAACTTAAAGGACCAATGAAAATGGCGCAGAGGAAACGCGCCATCCAATAGGATCATAGTTGCTATGCGGTTGCTGTGGTTATGGAGAGGATCTATTCTGGACAATTTCTTTCGTGGAAATGTTTTGACGATGTAGAGTATAATTGTATAAAGATTTGTGGTTTGTTGTAGATTAAATAAAAAATAGTTAGGGTTCTGTGTTTATATAAATTGACATAACTAATGTGTGAAGGCATTAGGTTCCTCTTTTTACCATTCTTTAAAAACTAATGCTGTAGGATTCCCCAAATGCAATTGAAAGTTCCAGTTTAAACCCTGAAACATGTTCTGACCTTATTGAAGTTACATGATGAAATAACTTTTTCTACCCTTACGAAAATGAACCATGGTTTAACTAAAAAAAAAAAAATGTTATTGTAGTTAGACCACGGTGACAACAAATCAACCGGGTTTGCTATACTAACTATAGTTTAATCATGGTATATGTAGTAAAACTGAGGTTATACAATGGTAATCAATCAACCAAAAATGAACCCACCATGATTCCTCACTGAAGGTTCCTCAGTGCATAGTTTCAGTAAATGTGCACATGCTGAAATATTGCCAGTTATTAATCCACAAGGGTTAGAGTTTATAATCAGTTCTTTCACTCACTTCTTTTTCATTTTCTTTTCACGTTGCTCTTTGGCAAATTCACAGCGTGCACTCTCTGTACTTAATATAATAGATAAATTGCACTCCATGTTGCTTTTATCACATTTTGGCAGTCATATTAAAGTTATTGAAATGAGAGATTTAGTGAGATGGAGTCTTGAGAGCTGGCCTTATTCTGACAGTGTGCATCATGTACACGCATCTGTGTTTGCTCCAATCAAACCCTCGGCTCATAGTGAAGACCGGACTGTTCTCTGGCTCAGAATTAGACAGATGGTAAAATAAGGAATGGATGGATGGAAAGATGAAAGAGGCCATATGGAAAGGAATAAATCATTTATTCAAGCTTTTAAGAAGTACAGTGGAACCGGCTGTATGGACTGATTTTCACTGATCTGGGCTGCGTTTCCCAAAAGCATTGTGGGCCTAAGTTGATCATAGACAACATTGGTGGCAATTATTCTATGATCAGCTTATCTTTTGGGAAACACAGCCCTGGAGCCGGTTTCACAAAGCTATTTTAGACCGGTCTGCTCATAGACTAGTCTAATGCAAGTTAGACTGTTTCACAAAAATAAAGACTGACTTAATTAAGACCAAATAAATTAGACACCTTACCCCAGGCTAACTCAGGTCGAAGACTCTGTTACCTTGGCAACCAGCAGTAACAATCAGTTACATTACAAACAGCCAAAAGAAAAGGGAAAATGGCTCATAATTTGTGGTTTGCTGATGACGTTATGGAGAGAGCTATGAGAAGGGAAAGGGTTTTTAGGATATTTCCTCTTAAATATTTCGTTTTTGGCATCTTGTACCATGTTTTTGTATCTTTTCTGTACGTCTTTAACGCTACCCTCAACGGTCGGATTAACGCTGTTAACTGTCGTAGCAATCTTTTTCCAAATTAAACATTTCTTCTTGTTACTACATTCTCCGCTAATTTTCCCAAGTAAAATGTCCTTGTAACTGTTATACTCCTCCAACACACACATATTTTCCGCTGGGTTAAGCACTGAGCGGTTGAATGTGCTTACTTGATCCGCCATGTTTTTTGTTTTGAAAAGCGTCTTATTTTACCCAGAATGCATTGCAGTGTAGTCCTACCAGTCTATGAGTCCTACTTAAGATAGTCAGAGTCTTAAGTGCTTTGTGCAACGGTCTGATTTAGATGTCTATCTGAAGTCTGACTTATAAGCCATAGTCAAAGTCTGTCTTTGTGAAACCGGGCCCTGATCTGGCACCACTTTCCATCATGTTAATCCTTTAATAATTCATTGCTCTGCTAATTCCATTCACCGAATGGAATTGCAATAACAATGACTGTTTTCAAACTGGTTTCTTAAAGTCTCGCTGTAGTCAAACATTTTATCCCTTAAAACTCATCTTTGATAACCAAAATTACATATTGAAACGTTTTTTTCCCTGTGAATTTTTTTATTCACGCCTAAAAATAGATTAAATGTAACTCTACACCCTTGCTTCATTTAGAATACTCGGTTCAATGAATATGCAAATAAGCCCCGCCTCCACCACTCATACAGGCTTTATGTATGCTCTTTGCAACGCCAGACACTGTACACATGACGGTAATGAATATGATTAGCCTTTTGCTTGACTACGTTATCAAACAGCTAATGTGTTGCTATTGTTACACAAACCATGTTCCCGTTCGCCATCTCACAGTCAGACATCAGCATCCTTACAAAAGCTTTGAACAACTTACAACGTCAGTGGAGAAAGGCATATAGTTCATTATAACATCGGAATATAAATCATATACAAATATCACCTGGTATATTGCTAAACGTACACAATTTTTCATATCAACAGAAAAATATACTGGGATAACATGGCTTCTCTTGAAACTCCCTTACTTCAGAGCATAATAATGATATGTTAAAGCCCGCCCCCCTCGTGATCTGATTGGTTACAAGGTAGTTTGTGACGTCAGAAATACCAGCGATTTCAAACCGTGTTTTTGAGTGTTTCACTGCAGTTTTAAGGAGAAAATACTCAGCAATGGTGTAGACTTACGAATTTGCACATGGTTTGTCTTAAAGCATATTAAAAACACCACATAGACATATAAACAACATTAAAAGCTTGATTTTCACTTCTCATGCCATGGTTGAGCTAATGTTGCAATTTGAGGCCACTTAAACAGAGGAATATATTTACATCACTACAATTAGATCACCAGTTGTATCTGCATATTAAGCGTAAAAACGTGCATTTTAACATAAACCTAAATTAATCTAGACTAGAGCCTGAAATTCATATAGATACACAAACATTGTGCATACTTCTTTAGGCTCTTCACTATAAGACAAACCCTTTTTAGGGCTGTCAGAATCATTTCAGTTCATCTTTTCTATAATCATACTACATGGCCATCTCCTAAATCAATGTACAGGGTTTAAAAAAAAATCATGTAGTTTGTTTACCACAGAACTGCATGGGTAATATTAAAATTATAGTTTTTAAATGTATTTCTACTGATGTAAACTGTGTGCAGTGATCATGAAACATGCATACAGATGCTATTTCAGTAGATGAAGCTTACATGCATGACTACACTACAAAATACATTATTCATAAAACATTTCAAACAATTTCTATTACTTAAGTGGTTTCTACCCGTTTTAATCTCCTCTGTTATATTAAGGCACCTCTTACAGTAACAGTCAATAACCATATTGATCTTATGTTTAGATTCATTAAATATTCTGCTAAATTGTTTCCTGTTGCGTGAGAGAGATGACAGTCATGAACCAGCATCTCACTTCTGTCATATATAAGTCCAGCCGGATATCCGATTTTCAACTGAGAGGATTGTTGAATGTTAAATGATTGTGTGTGGTCTTGATCATAATGCCAGATAATCATTTGCCTTGCCTTGAAGTTGTTTATTCCCAATTCTAACATTAGAATAGCTCATGATGGGAAAGCCTTTATTACAGTAATGTAGAACTTTATGTAATGCCTCAGAAACCCAAAGGCATTAGTAATTGATGTGGCAGTTAAAAGTTTAATATGGAGTCAGATTGGTTTTAAAAAGGACGCAATGCCTAAAACAGTAGTTTATCGCTAAACCACTACAGTATTTGACTACTGGTTAACATAACTAATAGCTAACATTGACCAGGTGACAGAAGCAGATGAAAACAATGAATACGATTATGAAATTTATTTTTTTATTGTGCCTGACTGTGTGTATGTTTACTAGTGGTTCAGAAAAGGTCTTAAAACTGTAGCAAAACCAGCAGTAAAACTCCAGTTATGTGAAGCTCCTGAAGAAATGTCCATAATTCATCTCAAAATCAAAAGAAAAAAAATCTTGTCAAAGAACAATCATATTTTAGGGCCATTTGAATTGTGACATTATTTTAAATTCTCACATTATTGTAGTGCAAAAAAATATCATTCTCATTATTGTAATCATAAAAATTGGTTCCTCTAGACAATATTTTTTCAAAAATGCATATGATTAAATTCACTGCAACAAATACTACCAATATAATTACAATAAGAAAATGGTTAATTGTCATGAAAACATATTATTGGCTTATTTTGTCAAAAATATAATTTTGTATTTATTCTTTCTTTTGATTTGGGGGTGAAATATGGGCATGTTTTCGAGAGATTGCTGTGCACACTGGGATTTACTACGAGTAGAAGAGAGGAGAAGATGAAAGAATCACATATATGAAAAACAAAAACATAAAAAATGAGATGGGAATGCAGTGTGTGTGTGTGTGTGTGTGTGTGTGTGTAGTGAGAGTTAGTGTAAGTGGACAGAATATACAGTTTGGGAAGTATAAAAACCATTACGTCTATGGAGAGTCACAACAAAGATAGCGAACCAGACAGTGTGTGTGTGTGTGTGTGTGTGCGCGTGCGTGCGTGTGTGTTTGCTGTAGTGCTCAGGGTTTCTTTGTCGTGCTGCCGATTGCTGCGCTGCTGCCGGTATTGACAGGGATGTTGATTTCTGAGCCCTGGATTGCAGGTTTGGGCAGAGGAGCTTCGATGGTCAGGACGCCCTCAGGAGACAGACTGGAGGTGATCTTCTCAGAGTCCACACCAGGAGGAAGACTGCAACACAACACACTCGTGTCATCACATCTACCTTTCAAAACACTATGATAATGATGATGTGAAATATTATGCAATGTGATGCATGAATCATTGTCAAAAGCTGTAGGTCCCCCCCTGGATAGTGCTTCTTGATCCTACCTATTAAGTGTGCTTCATCAGCATCAGCAAATTATGAGATAGTAAGTCATAATTTTGAGATACAAAGCCATAATTATATCAAAATAATTTAAATTGATGAAATACTAATTCATAATTTTGAGATAAAAAGACAAAAAAACTTTTGAGACAAAAAGTTTAAATTATAAGAAATTAAGTCATAATTACGAGATAAAAAATATTAATTATACAAATGCATAAATGACAAAATGTCAATATAAGATACTAAGTCATAATTATGAGATAAAATACATAATTATGACACAATAAGTCGAAGTTATTAGATACTAAGTCATAATTGTGAGATAAGATTAAGACAAAAGTCATAATTTTGACAAAAGTTAAAATTATAAGAAATTAAGTCATAATTACGAGATGAAAAATCAATTATACAACTGCATAAATTACATAAAACGTCAATATGAGATACTAAGTCATAATTACGACATAAAAAATATAAATTATGCAAATGCATAAATGACAAAATGTTAATATGAGATACGAAGTCATAATTATGAGATAATAAGCCATAATTATGACACAATAAATTGAAATGATTAGATACTAAGTCATAATTGTGAGATAAATCAATTATGACATAAAAATCATAATTGTGACAAAAAAATGTATTATAAGAAATTAAGTCATAATTACAAGATAAAAAATCAATTATCCAAATGCATAAATGACATAAAATATCAATGTGAGATACTAAGTCATAATTATTAGATAAAAGCCATAATTACGACACAATAAATCAAAATTATGAGATAAGTCAATAAAGGCATAAAAGTCATAATTGTGACAAAAAGTTAAAATTATTAGAAATTAAGTCATAATTACGAGATAAAAAAATCAATTATACAAATGCATAAATGACAAAATGTCAATGTGAGATACTAAGTCATAATTATGAGATAATAAGCCATAATTATGACACAATAAATTGAAATTATTAGATACATAATTGTGAGATAAATAAATGATGACATAAAAAAATTAATAATAAGAAATTAAGTCATAATTACGAGATAAATCAGTTATACAAATGCATAAATAACATAAAACGTCAATATGAGATACTAAGTCATAATTATTAGATAAAAGCCATAATTACGACACAATAAGATAAAGTGTTGAGATCAAAAAATGATTTATGAATAAAAAATGCATAATGATAACAAAAAGTCTAAAAGATGAGGTGTGCTTCATCAGCATCTCAGTACTTACGTGTATTTCCTGGTGAAACATCTGGACACAAAGCCATGCTCATCCTTTCTCTCCTCGTGTTTGCCTGCGTGTCGATCAGACACAAACAGACGAATAGAAAAGAAGACACACAAATGAGATTATTTCTCTCAGATTCTGCATTAAAAGGAGAGCAAATGGACACTGAACTCAAAATAACAAGATCTAAAAATACCAACATCTGCAACACAATATTTCTCATCAAATGAAATATTGATGTGCTATCCACTCTTACTCTTACTGTATATCAACAGCTGTCTCTATTTTTATATGAAACCACACTTATTTATACGATCTCGGTAACACTTTACAATAAGGTTTCATTAGTTAACGTATTAACTAACATGAACTAACAATGAACAAAAACATTTGTCACAGTATTTATTAATCTTTGTTAATAAACAAATACAGCTGATTTTTTGTTCATGTTAGTTCACAGTGTATTAACTAATGTTAACAAATACAACATTTGATTTGAATAATTTATAAGTAAATGTTGAAATTAATATTAACTAAGATAATTAAATGCTGTAGGAGTATTGTTCATTCTTGGTTCATTTATTTTATTTCAGGTTTATTTAACAGGGACAATGCACACTAATAATATATACATAAATGTATAGTGTGCCAGAATTATCCAAAACGCTATTTTACATCTGCTGTCCCTGGACAGATCTTAATATGAAAAATATGAATATTAAAAAATAAAAGGATTGAAATAGTACATACAGGTTAATATGAATGTATAAACAAATAAACTAAAATAAAAATGACAAAACCTCAGTTCATGTTAACTAACGAACCGTATTGTAAAGTGTTAGCAAGATCTCATTAGCATTAATACCCTTGGATTATTTAGCATTATCAATCAACGTTCACATTGATGTAAATTAATGTCACAGACACGACACACTTGACTTCTTTGTGACAGTAATGAGTGTTTCACGCTCATGTTTCTTCTGTTGTAAATCACGTGTGAAACACAAACATGCTTCATTTGACCTCGCTGTCCTTTCAGTGTTCCTCAAAGCTCAAACGCTGGGTAACCCAGCACCGGCTGTGTTTGTGTACACAACAACCCTGATCATCTGATAGAGCCCAAAACAGAGATGGATGTGATATGAGTCATTAAAAGAGTATAGTGTGTATTACTTCACTAGATCAACATGAAATGCTCACAATTCACCAGCCATTTTACTTCTGAAATCTGATGCATTTCTACTCAATACCAAACAACAAAATGTTAAATGACACAAAGTCTCATGACATATACAATAACTCGTTTGCACACGTCAGTTAAGACACATTATCCTGCCGTCTGGCTGTGTAATATCTCAGGAATTTTGCTGGCTGGATTTATCAGCTCCCACCCGACTTTTCCCAGCAACATCTGTTATTCAGCAGCCTTTCCTAACTTCACACTCCACCACTTCTCTTCCTTATGGAAGAACATTTACACCACATAAGAAAAGAAAAAAAATCACGCTTTGGTGAATCATAATTAAAGGTGAAACTTGAAAAATTAGAATATCGTGCAAAAGTTAATTTATTTCAGTTATTCAACTTAGAAGGTTGAAATATTGATTGACTAACTATATTGACTAATTACATGCAAAGTGAGATATTTCAAGCCTTTATTTGTTATAATTTTGATGATTATGGCTTACAGCTTATGAAAACCCCAAATTCTCAGAAAAAATCTCAGAAAATTAGAATATTACATGAAATCAATAAAAAAAAGGATTTTAAATGAAGAAATGTCGGCCCTCTGAGAAGTGTAATCGTGCATATGTATATAGTTTCACCTTTTAATTTGAATTACTGAAATACATGAACTGTTGCACGATATTCAATTTTTTCGAGTTTCACCTGTACGACACAAAAAGTCTTCCTATAGTTTGGTTTTTCTTATGGAAAAAAAATATCCTCTCCCAAATAATGCTGCAAACTATACAGAGAATCCTCTCATTTGGTACATTATAATATTGGTTGCAATTAACAACAGAGGTAGGCCTATAATATAAAACTGCTATTTATTTCCAGATATAATAATTACACCCAAATAAAAACTGAAATGTGTGTATACAACAGCCCTGCGACTACAGCGATCTGTCACGTGACATTTAAGAGCATCAAAACGGCATTTATTGTTTGAATTTCGTTATAAAATGGCCAGAATTTAAAAAGATGAGACTTTGTTTCTTTTTAGAAGTAACAAAACACAATGCTCTGTGCGATTATTGGACGGGAGGTGCGCTACAAATAATGTTTAGTGTAGAGAAACACTGCAGATCTGGCAACCCGGGCTTGAACTACGGGTGACTCATAGGGTCAAAAAGAGCCTGATTTTATGTAGCTGTTTTTAACTATTAAGACACAAGTTAGAGAATAAAAGCCATAATTTTGACACAATAAGCCAAAAATATGAGGCATGACATGAAAAGGTCATAACTGTGAAAAGTTGAACTTAAGAGATATTAAGTCATAATTATGAGATAAAAAAACAAATTATGAATAAATATGCATAATTATAAATCAAAATTATTAGATTAAAAGCCATAATTATATCCCAATCAGTTGAATTTATGAGATACTAAGTCATAATTATGAGACAAAATGTCATAACTGTAAAAAAGTTCAAATAATGAGATGATAATTACGAGATAAAAAAAAATCAATTATGAATAAAAATGCATAATTATAACAAAAAAGTCAAAATTATGACATACTAAGACAATTATGAGATAAAAGGTTACAACTATGACATATTAAGTCATAATTATAAAATAAACTAACATTTTTCTAAGAAGTTAGTTATTAAACGTTATAAAAAGTTAAAATTCATAATTATGATTCACAAAAGCATGATTTTTTTTCTTGTGTGGCAGAAATGGGCTTCTACACTTCCTGGACAAAGGCAATATTAACATTTATAGTAGTTTTTAGACATTAGTTACCCCAAGAAATATCTGGACACATTCAGTGTCTGAATGTCACTCATTACATCAAGAGGATGTATTCATTATGTTTGAATCGGCTGGTGTTTTGGTGATTTTTAGTGGATGTATGATGAAGTCGGTTCACAAACAAACACAATACTGTCTGTCTTCATCAACACTACATCTATAATAATAATAATACGTTTAATTTATATAGCGCCTTTCCAAAGCTCAAGGACGCTTCACAATAACAGTAAAGAACAAACAATCAGTTCACACATAAATGAACAATAGACATTTGCCCAGTCCAAGAAAATAAGCGATTGCAGTTTCACATCGCATTACATTTGTAATACACAGAAACAAAAAACGACACTATTTACAGACAGCGTGGAAGGTGGGCAGTCGAAGTAAAGATGCAAAAGACTAATGGTACCTAAGTTAACATTATGACTGTAATAACAGAGTTATAAGAAAAACTTGTCATGACTGATAATTAGGACTGCACAATATTGAAGAAAAATGCGATAACTCATTAAATAAGGCGATATGTGATACGATAATGCTTAAAAAGTGTGTAAAATAAACATAAATTATCTTTAAAATATATTTAAAATTATTAGGGCTGGGCAAGTTAACGCGTTATTATCGCGTTAACGCATTTATTAATTAATGCCGACAATTTTTTTATCGCACGTTAACGCAGTTTTTTTTTATTATTATTATTTTGAAAGTCCGTTGCTCACTGGCTCTGAATACACATAGGCCTACAGTCAAACCATGATCACAGGAGGGGTGGGATGTTGGTCAGCCAGCAAATAACCCACCCAAACAAGCAGTGGAGAGAGGCAGGTTCTCTCTGGTGAACAGTTAAAGGGTTGCGCTCCGCGAGTGAATGACAGGCGCTCTATGGATAGTACCTATAAAACCTATAGATAATAACTATTTAGATTCTGGAAAATCACTAACAGCGAGCCGAGGATCAGTCTCTCTTCTAATGATTTGTGCTGCGCGTCCTTTATAAAAAGTTATAGACAATTCAACTTCGGCAACGAGCGGGCGCGGGCGCGTGCTTGAGGCGAGCATGACCGCAAAGGTTTCACAGGAACGCACCCGCTTGTCGCTGCACCTTGTGCTCGACCACTTCACCTCAGTCTTGGCTGATTTATACTAATGCGTCGGACTTACGCCGAAGACAATACGCTATAGACTACGCATTGGTTTTCATTTATATCTCTGCGTCGTTGTCCGCGTTGACGCGCAATTACACATGCCGAGGGAGCATGTGAAACCCGGGGAGCGGTTGTAGCAATCACAGCGCTTGCGGTACACGTAGAATTGACGTTACATTTTTGGAGAGGTGCACGTCAGGGTACGCCGAAGTGTACGCGCGCTACAGCAACAGCGTAAGTATAAAGTATAAATTGTTTTTTTTTACTCTGTTTAATGTAACCTTACGTTGGAAACCATGGCATGACCAAACCTAAGCTACTATAAGTAACGTTGGTCGACTTATATAGTAGTGATCATGACCTCTGTCTACTACATAGACTGTTTCTGCTGCTCCCTGATAAAAGATACCTGTTGATACCTGTTCAGAAAAAAAACAAGAAAACTGGACTCGTTTTAACAAACTAGATAAAAGGTAATGCCCTGGCAGTGGCAAATAGCTTTGTTTAAATATTTGATTTGATTACATTAATGTTTAAGTTGAGATTACTGTGTAAAGGGAATACTGCTGGTATAAAAGCACCTTATTTGTTTAAAGTTATTGCACTTTTGTGTATATAGCAGTACATTTAAATCAAAAGTGCGCAATACACTACTTTAGAAGTCATTATTCAATTTTGCGCATAATGCGATTAATCACGATTAATCGCAAGAAAACCATGCGATTAATCGCAATTAAAAATTTTAATCGTTGCCCAGCACTAAAAATTATATAACCTACATGCGTGTTTCACATTCTTTTTGTGACAAGAAAACATCCCTACAGCTTCAGTGTTTTACTGACGCATAAGAAGTGTTATTTTAACATCAGCGTAAACCACGTGTTTCAGGTTATCCTACATTAGGTTTATTAAACAACAGAAACTGAATAATCAATGTAAAAATAAACACTGCTTAGTTTTCACTGTATGAATTATATATACACTGATTCTTATTAAAGCTACAAAAATTATTTAGCCGAGAGCAGTGAGTGATTTTCTCTTTGTCTTTTGTTCATGACCCGGTATTGCAAGCCGTTGCGATATGCATATCGCGATATATACATTTGCGATATTTCGATATATTATGAGTTTGGACTTAAATTCATGCATTATGACTTGAGCATTTCAAAGCAGAACTTGTGCTCACCGCTGATCTCCACCACTCCATCTTTGGTCTTCACCGTCAGCTCCTCGGGGGCGAAGTGATTGACATCCAGGCTGATCTTCCAGGCGTCCTGAGTCTGCTTTATCTCCGACATTCCCGAGCTCATCTGTCGGGAAAAGGCCCGCCCGTAGTTCTGAGGAAGCATCCCAGCGGGAGGAGACATGGGCATCTGAGCTGGACTCGGCATTAAACACGGCATGTCGGGGTGTCCGAAGGGACGCATGTATCCCGGCCAGTGCGTGCTCGGGAAAGTGGGAATCTCCTCGGAGAAGGGTGGCATCCCGAAGGTTTGATCGAAGAGCCGGCTGCCCTGGTACCAGTCCCGGAAAGGATCCCAGGATGAGCCGTGCATGAAGCTAAAGGGAATCCGTCTCTCGGCCATGGCTTGAGTTTGAGTTCTTGCTCTGAAAGTTTTCTAGGAGAGTGTTGTGTCCCGTTTGGGAGAGCTGGGATTTATAAGAACGTGTTGGCCGACCCCCTTTCACACACCTCCTCCCATCCGGATATTTATGGAAGAGACTAGAATGTCTATTCACGGACGGCTCTGCATGAGACATTTGCATTCTTGCATTGTGTGATGTATGATGCCAAAAACAGTCAAGTCAAGTCACCTTCATTTAAACAGCGCTTTTAACAATATAGATCGTTTCAACGCAGCTTTACAGTGATAATAGGAAATTGTTTTGGCTTTACAGCAGATTTTGAATAAAGTTATTGTCCAGATAAAGTCACGGATGGCCTCGCATGAGACATTTCCATTCCTGTATTGTGTATGATGCCAGAAATACATAACTGTATGAAAAACAGGAGAGTGCTTGCAACGCAAAGGTCATGGCTTCAATTCCCAGGGAATGATGAAATGTAGAGCTTAAATGCAATGTAAGCTGTTCAGGATAAAAGCATCTGGCAAATGCAGAAATGTAAATACTGAGATGTTTCAGATTGTAATACTATAGTTCTTTGATTTATATACCATGATACTGAAAGATTTCTTATATCACAATAACTAGCATTCGCCAGATTGAAAGTCACAATGGCAAGACAGCAACTACTAAAACAATTGTGTATATTTATGCATTAAGGTACAAGGAATCCTGTTATATTGTGAATATAATGGACTGACTATACAACATCTGTAGCAAGACCTCAAAAGCCGGATTGCTTTAATAAACAGTTTCTTCCAACACAAGTCAGTGTGTGTTCGGGAAATCTCTGCCATGGCTTGAGTTTGAGTTCTGTGTCCCGTTCGGGAGAGCTGGGATTTATACACTGCAAAAAATGCTTTTCTTACTCAGTATTTTTGTCTTGTTTCCAGTCCAAATATCTAAAAATTCTCAAATCAAGATGCATCTAGATGAGTAAAATGCCATAAGATATTATGTCTTGTTTTCTAGGGAAATAAATAAAAATTAAGTGAGTTGTTGCTTAAAAAAAGCTAAATAAATTAAGCTAAAAATTAATTCATAATGTTAATTCAAACATTATTTTTCTTACCCTGTTGGCAGATCATTTTGCTTTTTTTAAGCAACAACTCACTTCACTTTTATTCATTTCCCTAAAAATCATTCCCCCCCCCCCCCTCCATGGAAAGCTTTGAGTACCCAGAAAAGCGCTATATAAATGTAATGAAATGTAAATTATTATTCATTATTAAAAATACTAAGTAAGAAAAGCATTTTTTGCAGTGTAAGAGCGTACTGGCCGACCCCCTTCCACACTCACTAGTGCAACCCCCCCCCCCCCCCTGGATATTTATAGAAGTGACTCGAATGTTTATTCACGGATGGCTTTGCTTGAGAATGGCATCCGAGGCAAAGGCCTTCCCGAAGCGACTCCGACCCCTTTCCTGGCTCTCACACACACACACACACACACACACACACACACACATTCCTGTCGTGACACTGGAGCGGAGGAATCTGGGATTGTTGTAAAGCACACAGACCGAGTCAGCAGAAACACACAGAAATAACAGGTGAACAAACACACACACACACACTGATAGATGATTTACAGGAGATCAGTGGAATGAATGAACACTGAGAACACACATCAGAGAGATCAACAAAAAAAGCTTGTCATTAACAAAACCGAAGATTAAAACCATGAAAATACTTTTTCGTTACTTGGAATTAAATAAATGTTAGCTGAAATAACACACACACACACACACACACACACACACACACACACACACACACACACACACACACACACACACACACACACACAAACACACACACACACAAACACACACTCACAATCTCTCTCACACACACACACACACACACATACACACTCACATTCACACACACTATCTCTCTCTCTCTCTCTCTGACACACACAAACAAAATCACTAAAACTACAATAAAAAATGAATATATTAATATCTATAACAGTATATCAATGATGCTCGAATAACACTGCAGACAAACAGGACGACACACACACGCACGCACACACACACACACAAACACACACACACGCACGCACGCACGCACGCACGCACGCACACACACACACACACACACACACACACACACACACACACACACACACAGGCTGTCACAAATAAAGCACATGTAGAAAAGCTCGAAAAATTACTAAAGTTTTACTTCTGAACATGTTCAAAGCAAAGTTATAATCATTAACAAAAACTGAAACCAATAGTATAACAATGATACGCTACTTCAAAGGGAGGAATTGTCACTTAGCTTTGGCAATATTATGACATCTTCATAAACAATATCTCATATTGCATTGAATGAAGAGTAACAGTGCATGTGTATCAGTATAACTCAAATATTCAATGAAATCCTCCAGTAGTGTGTCAGCGGTTTCAGTTCAGCTTCACATTACACACAAACTCTAGACATTTCCATTCCTGTATTGTGTATGATGCCAGAAATACATAACTGTATGAAAAACAGGAGAGGCTTGCAACGCAAAGGTCATGGGTTCAATTCCCAGGGAATGATGAAATGTAGAGCTTAAATGCAATGTAAGCTGTTCAGGATAGTTGCTGTCTTGCCATTGTGACTTTCAATCTGGCGAATGCTAGTTATTATGATATAAGAAATCTGGCAACATCTGGCAAATGCAACATCTGGCAACTGGCATCTGGCAATATCTGGCAAATTACATCCGGCAAATGCAGAAATGTAAATACTGAGATGTTTCAGATTGTAATACTATAGTTCTTTGATTTATATACCATGATACTGAAAGATTTCTTATATCATAATAACTAGCATTCGCCAGATTGAAAGTCACAATGGCAAGACAGCAACTACTAAAACAATTGTGTATATTTATGCATTAAGGTACAAGGAATCCTGTTATATTGTGAATATAATGGACTGACTATACAGTTTAGAAAAAAATAAATAAAAACAACTTAAAATTAATTTCACACGCTTTTATTCAGACTTACAAGCAGCTTTTATGGAGTTTGGATTGTTATGCAACTCAAAAATTCTGGAAGAAGCAAATGAAAGAACATTATAGAAATGAACAGAAATGTGGAGCGACTCCAGTTGAGCTCACTGATCTATAAATACAACCGTTCCATTATTTTCCACGGTGAACGGGAAAGAGCAGGAACCTTCCAGACACAAATCCGGCGGGATCACATGAGTGTCTACAACACCAGCGAGTGTTAACAGATTATACAACACACTGAAAGACATGATCAGAATAACACACAGCATATGGTGATCCGTTTTAACATTCAACCTTTAAAAACTTATTAGTATCTATTTTCATGCTACTAGTAATTATTTTTTTTAGATACTAGTACTTATTCCAATAGTGTCTAGTATTTAAAGTCCCCCTGAAGTCAATCATCTTATCCCTTAAAACTCATCTTTGATCACCAAAATTACATATTTAAAGTTTTTTTCCTTGGAAAAAAATTTGTGCTGTTTAATAGTTAGTAAGGTTATTGTTAAGTTTAGGTATTGTAGGATTAAGGGATGTAGAATATGATCATGCAGAATAAGACATTAAGAAATAATAAACAGCCAAATATCCGCATGATAATGCAACACGTCCCCCCCCTGTTCGTCACATATACTGCCGTTTGGTCATGAGAGACTTCTAGTCCAGTCATTTTAAGCCAAAATGGGGGTCAACCTTGAACAAACTGCAACAGAAGCAAACTCAACTGATTTTGTATCCTCAATATGTCCTGAGAAAGGAAAAAAAAGCCCTGAAGAAGTTTTGAAAAGACCCAAATATAGCCTATTCATTCTTTTTCTCACGCGCATATGGTAACATTTTTTAACCTTTAGATATCACCATGAAAAATATCATTAAATTACCAGCTTACACCATGAAAATGATTCCAACTCTGGCTGTGACTGGGAGCTGCTGTAGCAAAAAAGCTGTTGCTTTTTACACTCAGTGACACAAACTTTACGTGATGCTGGGAACAGGTGTGCAATAATAACCTCAGATAGGTTCTAATTCAGACCCATGACTTGTGATCATGTTGTATACCATTCCAAGATGTAAAGCTAGATCTGGAGATAAAGTCTACATTTTAATTTACATGAATTAAAAAAAATCTGACCTGCTTGTTTTCGGGATGATCTGGGCCTGCCGTAAATAATGTTTCCATCACTGTCCCTCTTAATCCACCTAACATCTCGCTTGCTTTTTGATGGGTTACTGGTGGATGGGTTACTGGTGGATGGGTTACTGGTGGATGGGTCACTGGTGGATGGGTTACTGGAGGATGGGTTAATGGTGGATGGGTTACTGGTGGATGGGTTACTGGTGGATGGGTTACTGGTGGATGGGCTACTGGTGGATGGGTTACTGGTGGATGGGCTACTGGTGGATGGGTTACTGGTGGATGGGTTACTGGTGGATGGGTTACTGGTGGATGGGTTACTGGTGGATGGGTTACTGGTGGATGGGTTACTGGAGGATGGGTTAATGGTGGATGGGTTAATGGTGGATGGGTTACTGGTGGATGGGTTACTGGTGGAAGGCTGACTGGTGGATGGGTTACTGGTGGATGGGTTAATGGTGGATGGGTTACTGGTGGATGGTTCTGCTTCCTGGATCATGCTAATGAGCTGTTGGAGGTGAGCTTGATGTTCAGCCAGATTGACAAGGTCACTCATCTCATTCAGGAGGCGGTCCATCTCAGGATCAGACATGGCACAAAATATAAACACACAGGGACAAACAAAAGACAAGACAGACAAACAAACAAAAACAGGGAGAGAGAGGGAGATAGTAAGACAGCAAGAGAGAGAGAGAACACAGTACAACAGTAGAGAGAGTAACAAGATACAAGACAAACGTGGCTCTTAAAAGTGCCTTTTTTATGTAATAAGATGCTGCTAGTATTTGGGAAAGGACAGAGATTTAGGAACCTGGAGAGAAAGAGAAGAACATATAAAAAAATAATAGATCACCAAACTACATATTACAATATGAATAAACTAGGCTAAATTAAGTAAATGCTGCTCTTGTTCATTCATGCAATCACAATATCATAAAAAAATGAATGACTTTAAAAAAAAGTCATTGTGTGAGCAAGGTTCTCATGATATTTTGAACACATCCTTGTTCTGCCTTAATTCAAATTGATAAACAAACAGGAATAACATGATCAGGGTACTTTTATAAACTTTGCCTTGCCAGACTTAAAACCGTTACTATATACTTGATATATATACTGTATATATATCAAGATCGTCTCAGGTTACGACTGTAACCATAGTTCCCTGCGAAAGGGAACGAGACGATGCGTCAATGACGCTGTGGGAACGCCTCTGCGTGAATGTGTCTGGGCACTTGTGTCAACTATTCCAATGGCGAGAATCCACGTCATGGGCGGGTGACGTCATGACCAGGAAAGGATAAAAGCGCATCCAGAACGCGCCGCGTCAGCTTCGAAAAAAGCCGAAGCAGCCGCTCTCAGGGATAAAGGGGGTATGGCAAAGTGACGCATCGTCTCGTTCCCTTTCTCAGGGAACTATGGTTACAGTCGTAACCTGAGACGTTCCCCTTCGAGGGAACTTGCGATGCGTCAATGACACTGTGGGAACGAGAATGCCCGAACGCCATACAGCCGAGAACCTGTTGGTTACGATGTCATGACAAAAGAACTCTGGAACCCATGGTATCAACATCCAGATCGTAAAATCTGACAAACGTGAGTGGTGAGGACCAGCCAACTGCGTCACACACCTCTTGAATAGATACCCCAGAAAGTAAGGCCTTAGAGGCTGCCATACCCCTAGTAGAGTGGGGCCATACCCCAGAACGATAGGCAGTGGCATGTTGGTTGGAACCTTAGCAACATAACCTCGTTTAGGATAGAGGAACGCCTTAACCATACCGGGCGCAAACTCAAGGCATGAAGGAGACACAGACAGAGCCTGGAGGTCTCCTACTCTTTTCAGTGAAGAAATTGCTAGAAGGAACACGGTTTTGAGGGTCAGAAATTTATCTGAGACAGACTCAAGGGGCTCAAAGGGAGCAACAGATAGACCTTCTAAAACAACAGCCAGATCCCAGGAAGGAATTCTGGAACGAACTGCAGGCCTCAGCCTCAGGGTGCCACGGAGGAAACGAATAATAAGAGGATCTTTTCCAATAGATAAACCCCCAGAAGGAGCATGGTAGGCAGCGATAGCTGCAACATAAACCTTCAGAGTAGAAGGGGATAACCCTGACGAGAAACGTTCTTGGAGGAACTCCGATAGGGCAATTAACTGGATCCCACTGACGTTGAAAACACCAAGAGGTAAAAACTCTCCATTTCAGGGCATACAGTTTCCTCGTGGATGGAGCTCTGGAGCTTAAAATGGTCTCTACAACCTCGGTTGAGAGCCCAGATTCTATGAGTCGGGCCCCCTCAGAGGCCAGACCCACAGGTTGAGTGTTTCTGGGCGAGGATGGAGAATCTCTCCTCCCGCCTGAGAAAGAAGGTCCCTCCTGAGAACCAAATTCGGCTTGGCCAGAACGGCGCTACTAACAAAGACACTCACTCCGTCCTGGCGGATCTTCTCCAGAACTCCCGGGAGCAGAGCAATCGGGGGAAATGCGTACAGCCGTAGCCTCGGCCACGTCTGTACCATCGCGTCCAAACCCAGCGGGGCTGGGTGAGTAAGGGAAAACCACAGTGGACAGTGCGTCGTATCCTGAGACGCGAACAGATCCACCTGAGCCTGGCCATAAACCCCCAAATGTGCTCCACCACCTCGGTGTGGAGCCTCCATTCCCCGGGCCTCAGCCCCTGTCTCGACAGGATGTCTGCTCCAACATTCAGATGTCCCGGAACATAGATTGCTCTTAGGGAGAGAAATTTTTCTAGGGACCACAAGAGAATCTGGTGCGCCAGTTTGTACAGTGGACGCGAACGCAGACCCCCTGATGATTTATATAGGAGACCACCGAAGTGTTGTCTGTGCGAACAAGCACGTGATGGCCCCTCAGGTCTACCAGGAAATGTCTCAAAGCATTGAAGACGGCCATCATCTCCAGGCAGTTTATGTGCCACGAAAGATGATGACTCGCCCAGAGACCTTGAGCTGAGCGGCCTTACATAACCGCTCCCCAGCCCGTGAGAGAAGCATCTGTCGAGAGCGAAACTCGATGGCAAAGAGCTCCTAACACAGGGCCTTGGGAAAGGAACCAAGGTTTCCTCCATATAACCAAGGCACGGAGACACTGCCGTGTTATCTTGATCATACGGAGCGGGTTCCCCCTCGGGGAAAACCCTTTGGTCTTGAGCCACCACTGTAAAGGTCTCATGTACAGCAGGCCGAACGGAATAATGTTGGACGCAGCTGCCATCAGACCTAGTAGTCTTTGAAACTGTTTTACAGTGAGCGACTGGCCTAGCCTTATCTCTTTTACGGTTGTGAGGATCGAAGTGACATGGGCAGGCGAGAGCACGGCCCTCATTATCACTGAATCCCACACTACACCAAGAAATGTGGTCCTCTGAGCTGGAGAAAGTAGAGATGCTCCGATCAGCATTTTTGGGGCCGATCACCAAAATCATGATCCGCCGATTGCCGATCACTGCCGATCACAGAATGGCAGGGGAATGGGAATCTTTTATCTATAATCTAGCAGAGTTTGCACCATTTGTAGAAATGTGTTTATTTAATTGTATTTAGAAAATGAGATGTCTTAAGGCTACTGTAGACCAGCTTTCCCAAATAAGGCAGAGTAACATTAAATTATTCCAAACAAAGAGGGGTCAGGCAGACCAACACACATCAGATCAGCCTAATGGGAGGGGATCAAGTTACACTTAGGCATATTTGGAAATTGTAGCCTCTTAATACACCCACTACATTTACTAATTGGCAACAAAATGTACAACTTGTTACACCAAAACTGGCTACTGATAAAAGGACAAAACTATGGCAAGTTTTTTTCTGTTATTATTATGAACGTCTGATGTAGTTGAGCAGAATGCTCTTTTATGAAGTTACTTCATTAAAGGACATATTTAATGAGATTATGCCTGAAAAGGTTTTGGATTTTTTTTATCATATGTTCATTTAAAAATATATATTGTATAAAATGACTTCTTGTTTATATTTGTTTTGTTTTATTGTATTTATATGATATTTGTTTTTTTATAATTGAATTTTTGCCATGAAAATAGCTTTGAATGCTGACATGGCATTAAATAAAATAATCTGAATCTGATGTAGTTGAGGAACCAACAACGTCAGATCAAAAAAAAAAAAAAAAAATACCACCACCACTTTTGAAACATCTCGCGGCACGAATGTACCAATACAAATAAATAAAAACATCTCCAGGTAACTCAGAGCATTCATTTTGTTCATTTGTTAAATAAGAGGCGATCTAGCGCTGAAATGGTTTTTTTTTTTATCAAGTGATCAAAGTGCTCGTTGCCGCAGCGATCAGTGGCGCAGATACCGCGTTCTGTTGTGGCTCGCGCGGTGCACGGTCTTCACTCGGACGAGCGCTTCAATCCGTTGGGAGACTCCCTATTCGTTCCGGTGAAGGAGAACTCATGTTGGCACTGCCAAGCTCCACTCTGCTGTTGTGTGCCCGTGCGCCACGCATGCAGGTGGGAAAAAGTCGCACAAGTAATTTACGTCACGTGATCGGCTTTTTTGATCGGCGCTTTTGGGGTTCGCCGATCAATCTATTTTTAGCCAATATCGGCCGATCATGATCGGCGTCCGATCAATCGGAGCATCCCTAGGAGAAAGTACACTTTTCTTGGCGTTCAACCTCAACCCCAAAGTTTTCATGCGTGCGAGAACGACATCTCGATGCCGAACCGCCAGCACCTCCGACTCTGCTAAAATAAGCCAATCGTCGATGTAATTCAGAATACGTATGCCCTGCAGCCTGAGCGGGGCTAGAGCTGCATCTACGCATTTCGTGAATGTGCGGGGTGATAGAGCTAGACCGAATGGAAGGCGTTTCAGGCGTACGAGGAGCTGGCCGGCTGGGGCTGCTCACGCCCAGCAGCCCCAGGGGCCTGTTGACGGCGGGGGAGATGACGTTTGAACGCCTCCGCCTATTTTTTCGCCTCCTGAAACCTCTCGACGACGGTGTTCACAGACTCGCCGAAGAGGCCAGAAGGCGATAGCGGGGCGTCCAAAAGGAAAAATTTATCTTTATCCTTAATATCAGACAAATTTAACCATAAATGCCTCTCAGTAGCCACGTTTGCTGCCATCGACCGCCCAATAGCACGTGCGGTCTCCTTGGTGGCTCTGATAGCTAAATCGGTGGCCCGACGCAATTCTCGAACTACATCGGGCCCCGCCCCCTCGCTCGTCTCCAGGTCCCTCAGCAGGTCAGCCTAGTATGCTTGCAAAATAGCCATCGTATGCAAACATGCACCAGCCTGACCTGCTGCCGTATATGCTTTACCCACTAACGTAGAAGATGTCTTTAAAGGTTTAGTGGGCAGCACTGGGGACTTCAAGGACGATGCCGATGCCAGGGAAAGATAACTGGCAAGCGGCTGTTCTGCTGGCGGCATCGTCCTATAACCGTATTCTTTCAACCCCCTAATCTCTGAATAAACATGCACTTGGGGACTGAAAACACGAGACGAATACGGTTTATTCCATGATCTTGATAGTTCTTTATGTAAATCAGGAAAGAATGGAAGTCCCCTTGGTGGAGGTACAGCACTAGATGTTAAAAAGCGCTCGTCTAAAAGACTTTTGGGATGAGCGCCCTGCTTCTCGGCTGGCCAGTCAATATTTAATTTAGAAACAGCACGAGATAATACCTCCACCAGCTCCTCATGCGCTGGGGAAGAAGCTAGCGTTTCTTCTTCCCCCATATCGATACTCAACACGTCTAGTTCCACTTTGCGCTAGTATATAAAAAAGAGAAAAAAGTCGTGGTACCGATTCAGGCAAGGGTTTCTGCCCCATGAAAATGTATACATTATGGTCACGCTACTGCAAAATACACATTTGCAGCATAAAATCAATGGCCTGAAACCATACTTTCCAGCGCAGGCAAACCGCTGGATGGCTATTAACCCTTTCGTCAAAATCCAAAGATGAGGGATTTGCATTCAAATCTATCAGACGACCCTCTACTACGTTCTCAAGCGACGGCTTATTAGTCCAGTCATTTTAAGCCAAAATGGGGGTCAACCTAGACACGGTTCCTGCACACTTTTTAAAGTCAAATTTAAGGCTTTTTAAGACCTGAAGAAATCAAAATTAATACCATACATTGGGGTGTGCAATATTGACAAAAATATATCTCGATTTTTACAACGTTTTGTTGATAATAATTAGATGATATTTTACTGATTGTGTTTTTGTGCTGGTACCATGGCTGGTTTAGGCCTGTTGTTGACCGCAGACTCACGAAGATATCACGAAGATATTTTTCATATTCTATGCAGTGGTCAGTTCACAGCAGTGACAGAAATGATTAATTAATGTGCAATATTTGCCACCTTTAATTTTCTTCCAGGGGCATTTTCACTTATATATGGACATTTTTTCTAAACTTATTTAGAGTTATGCATCACCTTTTATGTCAAATACTAACATTCAAATTATTCAAATTAAATTATACAGTAATTATACTTATTTATACAATAATACTTAATTACACAATTATACAGTACCACCGTTACCAGTCAAAATTAAATTATTCAATCAAAATCCATCTTTGAAGTGCAGAGGTGACACAGAAGCGGCATCAGAAGTGGCATTAATATTTACACTCCATGCTATGAGAAAGTTTTTTTTTTAAATCAATATTCAATATTTAAATTATGAAATGATTTCTAATTTTGACGTTTTAATTAAAGGGTACTTTAAATATGAAACTAAAACCGCCAGTAGGCGGCGGCAAGTCACAGTCTTAATAAGCGAGTTGAGGGAGTCATTCATTCAACCGATTTATTCATACGGCTGATTCATGCGGGAAAGAAACAAGTGATTGTTCATTGAATCGTTAAAATGACTCGTTCAAACCGCGGATTTCAGTCAATATCTCCAATAATTCGCTGTCTGTTGCATTGAGACTCTGCTACGGTTTCACTTTGAAATTCTAGTCGGCGAAAAAAAGGGAAAACAAACAATACTGACAATATGGTGTCTAAAAAGTAACTCACAATGTTAATTTATTTTTAATTTAACTATTGTATAACATAAATATCGCACTTGTGCACGGGAAAACAGCACTCACTGATGTGATATTCTAATATAAGAACATAAAATGATGTAAATATAAGACAAAAACTAATTTGGGGACATACCTATAACTGCACACATCACGCAGTGAAAGCACGAGAGACAAACGCGATGTCAGCTCACAGTACCTCATACATCGTTAAAACAATGATTACAATATCATAATAGACAATACACATCGCACACCCATACGGACATAAAGAATGAACTTACAACTGAACTGACATTTGCCAACTTTCTTCTTCTCTCCTCCCTCGCGTGCACGAGACAGACGTTATTCTGCCGCGAATGTGATGCGAATTGTCACGTGAACAAGCAAATCCACAAAGATAAAATAATAAAAAATAATACTACGCTAATTAGTTTTAATTTGGAAAAAATTTAGATATGTCTAAGTCGAAGTGTCGTCTAAAATTTAAGACCTTTCATAAGTAAAAATAAGACTTTATAAGACTTTTTATGGCCTTAAATTTTAAAAAATCTAATTTAAGACTTTTTAAGGATCCGCGGGAACCCTGCTAGAACAAATTGATTATTATTGCAGAGATTTGAGACTGGATCTGTGGGACTGTTTCTGCGGGATGAGTCTGAGGGAAGAACAGAAGGCGAATGCAGAAGACAAAAGGTAGGTAAAATAAAAAGTGTCTGGATCAAAAAATCTAATATGTACACAATGCTCTCAATGCCCAACCCCCATCTCTGCAATAACAATTAATAAAGGCTGGTTTAAAGTACTTCTTCCTGCCCCTTTGTATTAATGTTCATGGGTAGCCTAAATGTGTTCGATTCAAACCTTTAAAGGGTTAGTTCACCCAAAAATGAAAATGAAGTCATTAATTACTCACCCCCATGCTGTTCCAACCCCGTAAGACCTTCGTTCATCTTCGGAACACAAATGAAGATATTTTTGATTAAATCTGAGAGGTGCATCACTCCTCCATAGGCTTCCTAAGGGAATGAAACTTGACGGCCCAGAAAGTCATTGAAGAAAATGTTTAAATATTCCATGTGACTACAGTGGCTCAACTATAAGTTTATCAAGCGACGAGACTACTTTTTGTGCGGGAAAAAAAAAAAAAAAAAAAAACACTTTATTCGACTATTCCTTTTCTTCCTTGTGGGCCTGAGACGAGAGTTCAAGAGATTTCCTCGACGCATGCGCGAGAACTGAGAAGAGAACGATCTTCTTCTAATACTTTTTGTTCAGAGTGTACTTTTTTTCCTTACTCAGGACATATAAACAACTAAAGTGTTCACTTTGCACTTAGATATATATTTTAAAGTATATTATTTACGTAATAATACTCTTTTTGGTGAAATGTGCTTCTTTTTCACAAGGTGTGTTTCATTCTGAGCACAAGAAACAAGACAAAACTCAAAAGCAAGAAGAGGACATGAAGATGATTCCTTTGCAGATACTTTTATTGTTTAATTATGACTGGTCACTAAATCTACTGATTTTATACAGTTGGGAAGTTAGAGCTGTATCAACTCACATTATTAAATCAACAGGTGTGTGTAAAATCATATAACACTGGCGGTGAGACACACAGAAAGGAAGACTGAGGACGATTCCTGAATCATAAGGTCAAAGTTCACATGATCCGCCTCCTTTATTAACTCTTTCCAGAGAGAAAGACAAAGAAGAAGAAAGAACTGATAGAAGGCCAGCTCAGTCTCCATTTGAAGGAGGGAATGAGAGAAGAAAAACAGTACAATAAATTATAATAAATATTTGCAAAATGCAAACTCGTAAAACAACAACCAGTCTTCTGCTTAAGAAATAATAATTTCATAACAATTGAATTTAGTTCTGCATTTAAGGTCAACATGATTCTTCCCGAATGTGACGTATTTCAGAGTGCAACAACATATTAATGAAAAATGTGTTGTTTTATCCACAAGGAAAGTTTCAGAGGTGGAGAAAGTTGTTCAGTTTTGATTAAAATTAGGAATAACGTGCATGGATGAATCCTTGAAAATAAGAACATGAATATGTATTAATAAAGTCTTCATGTTGACTTTAAAGGATGCAGAAGCTTGTCAGTACAAACAATTAAAACTTTGCAAACGTGCAATGCGCACAGCAAATGGTGCAACTCCTTATAAAAACATTTTCTCAGAGCCAAAAAATAGTAATAAATAACAAAATAAATATGCAACGGATATTAAATAAATAGCATCACGGAATAAATAGAATAACATGAATAAATATGCTCATAAAGACGTGTGCGTGTATATTTTTGCAGCCTGGTTTCAGCTATAAGTGCACCTACACTAGAGACGGGAGGAATAACTGTACAACACAGAGCTCTAACCGTATTCATATGCACTAAACACAGCCAAAATAGAAGTGGAATACTGTATATAATAAGAAATATCACATCTCCAAAATGGACATTATAGGTGCATCAGATATGGATTTTCCACAGAGATCCGAGAGTAAAGGAGGGGAGAGTGACTTACACCCGGACACACACACTCTCCTCTGCATCATGCCAAGCTTTTCCACGTACCAAGCCTTTATATAATCCGGTATATAACTTGGAATATACAGTGCATAGTTTACAGCCAAAACTTGCAGCGGAAATATTCAAACTAAAACATCCTGACGTACAGTCCTTATAATACAAAAAAAAAAACAGAACAAAACAACAAAACAGATGTGCTTTTTTACATAATAAATGGGTGAATCTCAAAAAAACAAAACTGTAAGTCATTTTTTACCCAAAGTAAAAAATAAAAATGAACAAAAAAATGTATAATTGCATAATAATAACAAAAAATTAAACATGTTTAATTATTATTTGAAAGACTAAATATACACATTTAAACCACCCAAACCAATTGTCAGTAACCTAAATAAAAAAAGGTGTGCATATATATATATATATATATATATATATATATATAATAGTTAAGTTAATATTTGGGTTAAATGCACTTAATTGTTATGAAAATAAAGTAAAAATTCACAAAATCTTTATGATGCTTAAACAGGCTTAATTTCTTTGTACAACATTTAATTTCTTGTTTCTATATGATTTATTTATGAGATTCACCCAAATCATAAGCTACTGTAAAAGGGAATAGTTTGTTCTTGCTTTCGTTCCTCTTCAGTGTAGGAATATTTGAGAATGTTTTAGACTTCATCACGATTAGTCTCTTTCTTAACCCAGTGTTTTTTTTTGGTTATTTTTGCAGCGTGGAAGAATTTCAGGGAAAAAAAGTGCTCATCTTATCTTTGTTCTTCAGGCCTTTTAGTCTTTAAATAGAGACACTGGATCTATTTGTAACATTGAATATGTTTAATACAAAAATGCTGACAACATCAATATCTCTGTGCATCATAAGTGTGAGTCAGCATCTTATAGGGTTGGTTTGTAAAATGAGCGGCTGGTTTTAATCTGTACAGACCGGCTGTATTTTTCCTATGTAACGTCAGATATCTTTGTTTGCAGTTATTTCCAAATTCACTGGCTAAAAATGTTTTGTTGATGCTGCACATAAATCTGCTCTTTAGGACGGTTTCTCATCCAGTGACGAGATACGCTGTTTCTTCAGACAGTGGATTTAATATTCAGTGTACCTACATCATTTTTCATAGTGATAACTTATCATTATTAGTAGTATTATTATGAGTCGTTGTGGAAAGAAAGAACGAAAAAATCTGATTTTATGCATTTTCTTGAAAAATAAATGGATTGAGTGGATTTGAATTGTACACACCAAAAGTAAATAAATAAATAAATAAATAAATAAATACGATTTTCGCTCTATGAACAAAGCCTATGTTAAGGGTGAAGTGTGTAATTTCTCAAATATATTTTTATCTTGTTTTCTAGTACAAATATCTAAACATTCTGAAATCAAGATACATGTACTTAAAAAGCAAAATGACTTGTTTTCTGAAAAAAAATTATCAAGTGAGTTTTTGCTTAAAAACAAGAAAAAAAAATCTGCCAATGGGGTCAGAAAAATATCTACCATTGTGGAAATAAAGAACAGATACAAATATTTTCTTGCTGTTCAAAACTACAAAAAATGAATTGAGAGGATTTGCATCAGATACACCAAAAAAAAAAAAAAAAAAAAAGAAATACACTTAAAAAAAATATATTTTCTTACTCAGTATTTTTGCAGTTGTACTTAAGTGTATCCTGAAAAAGTATAAAAAGTGAGTTTATGCTTAAAACAAGAAAAAATATAAGAAAAATATTGTTTCTTGTTTTAAGCATAAATTCATTTTTTTGTTCAAACATTGTTTTTTTAATTTTATTTGACCTTCTCAGATAAATGTATCTTGATTTAAGAATGTTTAGATATTTGTACTGGAAAACAAGACAAAAAACAACAAAAAAGGAAATTTTGCAGAGTAATTACCCTCTTCACCTTTAACCAATTATTTTTGTTCAGTTTTGAATCTTTTCAGTGTTACTCCACCCTGACATTTTACAGAGCGTCCTGTGACGAAACCAGCCGGAAACCCTGATACCTTGATCAGTGTTTTTGCGGTAGAAAGGTGTCCTGCACGCTTGAGATGTTCTTGGTCTCAGAATCCGGGACTCTCGTAGCTGCTTTGGCTGTAATAACTGTGTGAGGGGCTCTGGCTCCTGGAGCGACTGCGACTGCTGAAACTGCTGTAGCTGCGACTGCGACTGCGACTGGAGCTGCTGAAGCTGCTGGCGGAGCTGGAAGAGGACGGGCTCGGCCGGTAGTACGGGATCGGCCGCTTTCGTGCGCTGCAGAAAACAGACAGAGAGATTATATACTGCAGACACATACAAGTAAAAGATTCATCAGCACTTGAACTCCACTTTGACCACTCAACAATCAAATATGCGCTGTGTGCCATCAATGTAATATCTATGGAAGCTTGTTTCTGCCACAGATTGAAAAATAAAAAAAGGTCACTCTGACTTTATAACACGCAATTGCGACTTTATATCATGCAATTCATAAATATAAAATCCCAATTGCGTGTTATAAAGTCAGA
>JAPDVR010000004.1:3215624-3273124 GCA_026230005.1 Gila orcuttii | reverse complement strand
AATGGTGTAGTTAAGACATCTACCAGCAGGGGCAACCAGGAGTCAGACCTGCAAACTAGGCTGCGTTTAAATCCAGGCTTTTACGTCCTTCCCTCCGGATGTGTGTCATTGGGAGATTCATGATTGTATGTTTAAAAGTGGAGGTAAACGCAGCCCTAGAGCCTGTAAATGAAGAATTGACCAAACAGTTGCTTTAACTGGTCTACTATAACTATAAGTGGATCTGACTGTGTTCACCTGGTGATCCTGCGAGCTTCCATGAAGCTGGGCGAGTCTCTCCGTCTCTTCCGGATGGGAGAATAACTGCGAGAACGACGACGAGATCTCTCCGCATCCGAGTGATGAGGGCTGTCTCTCTCCCTGCACACAGACAGAAAACACAGATCTGTGTGTGTGGGAGTGTGTGTGTGTGTGTGTGTACGTGCGAGATCTCTCCGCATCCGAGTGATGAGGGCTGTCTCTCTCCCTGCACACAGACAGAAAACACAGATCTGTGTGTGTGGGAGTGTGTGTGTGTGTGTGTGTGTACGTGCGAGATCTCTCCGCATCCGAGTGATGAGGGCTGTCTCTCTCCCTGCACACAGACAGAAAACACAGATCTGTGTGTGTGGGAGTGTGTGTGTGTGTGTGTGTGTACGTGCGAGATCTCTCCGCATCCGAGTGATGAGGGCTGTCTCTCTCCCTGCACACAGACAGAAAACACAGATCTGTGTGTGTGTGTGTGTGTGTGTGTGAGGGAGAGAGTGTGTGTGTGTGAGTGTGTGTGTGCGCAAGATCTCTCCGCATCCGAGTGATGAGGGCTGTCTCTCTCCCTGCACACAGACAGAAAACACAGATCTGTGTGTGTGTGTGTGTGAGGGAGAGAGTGTGTGTGTGTGTGTGTGTGTGTGCGCAAGATCTCTCCGCATCCGAGTGATGAGGGCTGTCTCTCTCCCTGCACACAGACAGAAAACACAGATCTGTGTGTGTGTGTGTGTGTGTGTGGGAGTGTGTGTGTGTGTGTGTACATGTTTTTCTATCCCGGTGGGGACTAAACCTGAATGCACACACACTCAATGGGACTCGTGTCACTGTGGGCTTAAGGTAACAAGGTAACAAGCTTATAAATCATACAGAATGAGTTTTTTTGAAAATGTTAAAAAAAGTTTTGTGTTACGGGTAGGTTTATGGGTCGGGTTAGTGTGTGTGTGTGTGTGTGTGTGTGTGTGTGCTAGGATTGAGAGGATTTGGCCTTGACAGTGTGTAGACAGTCTGTTCATCACTGCATGTGTGTGTGTGTGTGTGTGTGTGTGTGTGTGTCCTTCAAATGACTGGATTTATTTGATTCTCTGCATTTGGACTCAAACTACAGGAAGTTCGCTTGATGTGGAAACAGCATCTAACTTTTATTTAAAATATATATTTGTGTAATATAAACTACTGGTTAAAAGATTGGAATAATTACGATTTTTTTGAAAGAAGTCTCTTCTGCTCACCGATGCTGCATTTATTTGATAAAAAATACAGTAAGTACAGTAATATTGTGAAATATCATTACAATTTACAATATTGTAAAGTGAATATATAGTAAAGTGTAATTTACTTCTGTGATCAAAGCTGAATTTTCAGCATCATTACTCCAGTCTTCAGTGTCACATGATCCTTCAGAAATCAGTATAATATGATGATTTAGCGCAATTATTATTGGTGTTCAATTATTGGTTTTTATTATTATTATTATGTTGAAAATAGTTTTTACTGCTTAATATTTTTGTGGAAACTGTGATACATTTTATTAGAAAGTTCAAAAGAACAGCATTTATTTGAATTATTTTGTAACATTGTCCTTCAACAACTGTCCTTAATAAAATTATTAAATTCTTTCTTTTTTTAAATCTTACTCACCCCAAACTTTTGAATAGTAATGTATCACAGTTTCCACAAAAACATGAACTGTTTTCAACTTTGATAATCATCAGAAATGTTTCTTGAGCAGCAAATCATCATATTAGAATGATTTCTGACGGAAACAAATCTTTTAAATCCTTAATATTATAGGGATTGTTTTGGTCTAGTTTTAAGCATAACTCATAAATGTATTGTGGTTCATGGGTAACACTTTTTTAAAGAGGGGTCATGACATGGATTTTTGGTAACACTTTATTTTACAGTGTCCTTGTTACACGTTACATGTAGTTACTATAGTAATAACAGTAAATTATGCATAATTATTGCAACTAACTCTAAACCAAACTTAAACCTAATCCAAACCCAATAGTAACTTAATATTACTCAGCACTTAAATGTATAATTACACTGTAACAAAACAGGTTACACTTTATTTTAAGGTGTCATTGTTACAGTGTAATTATATATTTAAGTACTGAGTAATATTAAGTAACTACATGAACTTACTATAGGGTTAAGGTAGGATTAAGTTTGGTTTAGAGTTGGTTGCAATAATTATGCATAATTTACTGTTATTACTATAGTAACTACATGTAACATATGTAACAAGGACACTAAAATAAAGTGTTACCAAATGGAACCGGATTTTTGTTTCACAGGTTTTTTGCACAAACTAAATTTTGCACTTATCTCATGAATATGACTAAGTTTCTTCTATGAATGTGTGTTTGTGTACCTGGAGTTGTTCTGGCGTGTGTGTGGGGATTTGTTCTTGCTGGATACACACTCTCTGGAGTGATCTCGAGATGAAGACCTCTCGCTGCTCCAGGAGCTGCTCCTCTGCCGGCCCGTCCCGTGACTCTTGCTCTTCTTCTTCTTGGACGTGTGTTTGTGCCGGCCCGGTGACACAGAGGAACTCCGGTGCCGGTTCTGAGCGCGTCCGCGATGGTGCCGCTTAGACGAATGAGATCTGTGGGAGAAAACAGGAGTAGACTGGAGAAATGGTGTTTGATATCCTTTCATAGCTCACATCATAGCTTGTTTTTTCCATAACTCACGAGTTCTACTGTAGATGTTTCTCTGAAACTTAAAGGTGCAGTGTGTAATTTTTTTAGCGGCATCTAGTGTTGAGGTTATGAAATGCACTCAACGGAAGTTACGGTGGCCGACAGGAAATGATGTCATCGTCTGAGACAGCAGAGCGTCGCCAGTTAAACAATGAGGTTTCTTTACAAAGATAAATTAAGAAATTATATTTACTTAATTGTTCAGTAAAATTATGTTATAGCGAATATTATTGTTACTTGTTCATGATTGTGTCAGTTTTTTATTCGCTGACTTTAGCTAGCATCTTTGCATGAAGAACAACATAGTGACGAAACGCATTTGTCCCTTTAGGGCTCCTGTAGAAACATGTCGGAGCATTTCAATGTGTGTATGTAGATAGAAATGACTCATTCTAAGCTAATAAAAATATAACGGTTCATTATGTAAGGTCTTTATACACCACTAAAAAAACATACAGTGGATAGCATAAGTGAACACACCCATGCTAAAGTTGACTAAAAAGAGGAATAAAAAAATCATCTTTTGGAAATTGATCTTAATGCCTTCATTTAAAAAATGAGGAAAAATCCAACCTTTAAGGACACCAATTTTCTTTGTGAATGAATAATGTATCGTAAATAAATAAATGTTCTTCCTTAAAATACAGGGTGCATAAGTCAGGACACCCCTATGTTAAATTCCCATAGAGGCAGCAGATTTTTATTTTTAAAGGCCAGTTATTTCATGGATCCAGGATACTATGCATCCTGATAAAGTTTAAAATATCCCACATCATCACATTCCCTTCATCATACCTAGAGATTGACTTGGTGTTATTTCAGTTAGCCTAATAGCTGTTTTGATTTGCATTGAGATATGATCTTATGGAAACTGCCCCATTATTTTTTATTCCTCTTTTTAGTCAACTTTAGCATGGGTGTGTTCACTTATGCTAGGCAATGTAGTTATGTATATGATATTGCATTTCTGTCAACAGATCCTCCTAAATATTACACAATGCACCTTTAATGAATTTAGTTACTTTTGATTGCAGACTTTAATTGTTAAATATCTCGGCAAATATGTTCAATGCTACATTCATGGTGCAGCTGATTTTTAAATAAGCAAAATTTTCTGATTCTGATTTTGAAATGGGACATGCATTTGATTTCTGTGACTTCAATGTGAACAGATTTTTACATCAAACTAACTCAACATTTGTCAAAATTGCATGCCTAATTTAAACTCGGCATAAATCATGAAATTATTATTAATTGCATTATATGCAGTATTAGACCGAAAAGTGCAAAAAAAACAAACATTAGTTTAAAATACACATTTGTGTAATATACACTACCAGTAATTGATAATAATCATAAATGTTTCTTGAGCATCAAATCATCATATTATACTGATTTCTGAAGGATCATGTGACACTGAAGACTGGAGTAATGATGCTGAAAATTCAGCTTTGATCACAGGAATAAATTACACTTTATATATATTCACATAGAAAACCATTATTTTAAATTAATAATATTTCACAATTTTACTATATTCTTGATCAGACTTGGTGAGCATAAGAGACTTCTTTTAAATACATAACAAAAATAATTATTCCAAACTTTTGACCTAGAGTAATATAATTGATTTGTTATAAAATATAATGTTAATGCAGAGATTTAAGACATAAAGTTCAATCATTGAAATATCCCATACAAAAATGTAATATATGGCCATATATGTACTATTTTAAATAGCATGACATATATCTATACATATATTTGACTTATCTGAGAACACAATATATGCCTGCAACATATATGAACATTTATGTGTCCAAACATGTGAAGAAAATATTTGAGTTCATCCATATATGATACCATATATCTGCATATATTACAGTATAGTATTGGTTTCTCGCATATATGGACAACATTAAGTATAAATATGTGACATACATATTTGTTTCCCACATGTTTAATACATGTAAACATACATGCATGTGATACTGATGCATTGAAATAAGTACATATATGCATATATACATATATGCGTCTTACATATATTTAACATTTATGTGCATATACGGGAAAATATATGGCACTTACATGAAAACGGCCATTTTTGCTATATTTTGAAATGTATGTTTCATATATGTGTTTTATATATATGAATTTTGCATATATTCTCATATAGGCAGCAGACATACATGGGCACTGACATTATATATGTAATTTACTGACATATATTACATTTCTGTATGGGATGTTCAGGATTGTCCCTGCTCTTACTTCTTCTGACTCTTGTTTTTAGTGTGTGAGTCGCTGCTGTGCGCCGGCGAGCGAGACGTTTTCTCTCGAACCCTCGGTCTCCCGCTGCGTCTCCCGGATGACTCGGACACCGGCCTGTCGTCTTCTCCCGTCGGGAACGCGGATCCTGCGGGACTCTTGGGAAGACCGGAGTGATGTTTAACACCTCTCAGATGAGGAGAAGCGCTCGAAGGAGACGGAGCCAGGGATCCGAGCTTCTGTAGGTGAAGTATAACCAACAAACCAAAGGGGAAAAGAAATAAATGTGAAAAAAACAAAACAAAAAAACAGAAAGAGAACAGTGAAATTAGACTCTTTTTCCTCCTGGGTGAAAGAGCGTTATCGTGTATTTGCCAAAAAAATATCTAAAAGAAAGTGCTAGGATTGTTCTCTGGCTTATAGACAGTCCTCTATTGTGCAGCGCATGCAATACTCGGCATGCAAAACCATAATGATTTGAAAAGAATAGTCCCGAAAAAAGAAAATCGAAACAAAAGAGGGGAAATAGGGAAAATATATATATATATATATGCGTAACTGTGAAAGAAAATAAGTTCAGTGAGAGTATAAATAGACTGGAATATATACAGTAGAGAAAGAGGACTTTTTCAATTTTCAGAAAGAGCTACAAACAAAAAGGTGAAAAATAAAACTAGAAAATTAAAATAGACAACTTGACGGAACATCACAGAAATGGAAGGAACGAAATAAAGAATCACAAGAATAGATTCAATCGAATTAGAAAACATTTGGTCTTCTACTCAATAGAACTTGCTTGTGGATTTGTTTTGTCCTGCAGACAATTGCTGAGATGTGAACAGCGACCCATTTCCTGTTTTAATAGCTTTTTAAATGGTTATTCTGTTTTTCAACTCCCTTTTGGTTAACATCCACTTACCAATAAAGTGGTATTCCCTCCTTTAGTAGGTAAGGTATGAAGAGAAGGGAAAAGTGGGGCAACATAAGTGCATCATTAGATTCACAAAATGCAAGAGAAAAAGACACAACACCCTTCCCTGGATAGTGAGTATGAAACAATGCATGAAAATCAAACCAAAGAGAGAGAGAAAAAAAAACCACACACACACACACACACACAAAATAAATAAAATTCAAACGGATTTCACAGTGTGTGGGCTGGGACAGTTTGAGTGCATTTTATCGGTGCGATTTTAAAACTTTAAGAGTGACTGAGTTACGAACGGATGCTCTCGCTTCACCAGTTTCTAAGTAAAAAAAAAACAAAAAAAACTTTGATTGAATGTGCATTACGGGTTATCCATCAAGTTAAATTAAAGACCCCATGAAACGGCTCAATGAGCTTTTATTTCTGATTACCTAATGTTGGCTTGTGTTTCTTATTTAACCCTTATTTAACCCTATACCTCGGGTCTTTATCGACCCGGGACGTCATTCACTACTCATTCGCTATTCACTACGTCATTCGTTTTTAAAGTTAGACATCAAACTTATTAGTATTCCTCAATATATTCCTTCTAAACAATATAACAAGAAAAAATAGATAAAACAATGTCTGTTTTCTGTTATAGGGTCACTAGCGACCCGGGGAATGTAGTATTTTTTCTGCGCGCAATAGTTGAATCTCTGATGAGTGCAATTTACCTTTAATCCTCAAGGTGGCGATGTCTGAAACACAATGATAATGTGATGTTTCACTCATAATTACCGCAGGCATAAAATAAAAGATCACACTAGTATCATTAGCAAAAGTTGAAATGGCTCGGCAATTTACTGCAGAGCAAGTACTGTACGAATCAAAAATTAGTGTTGGTGGATTCGGTGAAGAAGCTGTCAGTGATCAAAATATTGATTTTGAAGACAATCGTTTTTAAAATGTAGTTGAGATGGCGAATATGAGGCAGATGCTGAATGTACTGGGAAATGATGATGAAAAGCATCAGCTCAAATTCAACCCTTCCAAGATCCAAAAGTTATCAAAATATGCTTTATTTTATTATTTTGTAATTGTTATTAAAACATCAGGAACATTTTATATTATTGTGGTTGTTAGAGATTCATCTGTGGATACGGGTCACTAAAGACCCAAATATGGAATAATGATTGGTGAAACGTTCATTTAAGGGTTAAACAGCAAAAACTTATTTTGTCTCATAATGGATCTCAAAATCAAAGGAAGGATTTAAGAAACTGCATTTTGCATAAAGATGATGAAGCCTATTTTAGGGCAATAAAGTTAAAAAATATGTCATTTTCATGACACATTTTCAGCACCCAAAACTTTCCTTTACTTTGATGCAAAAATAAAAATCAAGAACCATATATTATTTAAATTGAAAGGTATTCTACAACATGCATACATAATTATTAATATTTATTATTGTACCATTGTAGTTAATTATAATTTTTTCAAATATTTTGGGGTATAATGTGATCTGGACATGTTTTGTCACTAAGTGAAAAAAGCATATTTTCTTAGTGATAGCTGCTATTTACACTCAGTTTAAATAAGAAAAGTTTCTATTTACAACAAGTGAAAACAGCATATTTAAATAGCTTCAGATCTGAGATGTGATGGGAATAGGGAGTAGAGCGTGTTCTGCAAAACGGATTCGAACACGGGTCAATTAGCATCAAAACTTTAAATTTAACTTTAAAACTTTCAACTTTAAATCCCAACAAGTCGACATTTGTTTTAAGTTAGCAAAACAACATTTGACAACTTGATTGCTTTTAAAATTCCAGCCACTTCCAGTTCGTTTGTTTGTGTTTGAGAAAGGAAATAGCCTAAAGACTGAGCGTTAGTGCAATTAAAGACAGACTAATCATGATTTGTTTTTGGGTATTTTTAATTTACGGAGAGGAACATACTCATTCTAGAGAGCATTTAATTGGACAAAACATGTCAATTACTAGTAGTACACAAGCATTTGGATGAACTTAAAGCCACACATGTTAGCTGAAAGCTACAAAACTTTAAATTTGGATTTCATGGGGTCTTGAAATAGACTTCAAAACATCCCTAAGACTGAAATAGGGCTAATAAAATATTATTTATGAGCAAAGCAATGTCTATTCCATCTGTTTCTTTAACCACAATGCTGTAGATTAAAACAGGGACATTATAATGATGATTATGCGCAGATTTCTCAGACACTAACTTAACCAAACAAAAAAAAAACTTATAATACCATATATATATATCGGATGAAAACAATAAACCTCAAATACTTCAGAAGCAGCCCTTATGTATCAAAAAAAATAAAAAAATAATACTAATTAAATTAAATAAAAAGGAGGGAAAGTGACCAAATCATATGACACGTACCATTTCACCAAAGACAAAAGGAATGCGACACAGACAGGAAATGCATTCTACCGAAAAATATTAATAATAATAATTATAATAATAATAAACAAAACGCAGACAAGAGATGGACCTGTGGGGAGGACAGTGTACTGAAGACTGAAGCATGAAAGCAAAGGTAGATATCAGATTGAAAAAAAGGGCGAAATAGAGAATGAAAGAAGAGCAAACAGTTCTAAAAGGAAAACAATGAAAATCAACCCGCCAACCTTTGGTTTTCCTCAGATAAACAAAGAGAAAAAGAGAGAGAGAGACACGGATGTCAAGCTAGGGTGCTTGTCACATTCTCCACGTGCGTAGGCAGAGCGTTACCTACCTTCCACTTCAATCAGTGACACGTATGCAATATCAACAAAACAAAGGAAGAAAAAGGAAAAACAAAAAGGAGAAAGGAAAATTCTCCGCAGCGAAATGGGAAAAAGACAATGAATTCTTTTAGTATCCAGGCTAAGATATTTGATCCACAGACTAAGGAGACAATTCCAACAAAAAACCAAGGCAAACAAAAAAAAGAGTGGACATACAAAAAAATAAAAATAAAACGTTTTGAGACAAAAAAAAAACGAAACCAAAACAAACTGAGAAATCAATCTGAATTAAGAAAGTCGGAAAGCAGTCTGTCTTTTTCGCTCGGACACATGTGCACATCGTATGACAAGATCTCAACAAATCGAATTTGCTAGGAGGAACGTAAATATTGATGGCCATGCATGTGGAATGTGGTTTGATGGGGAAAGAGAAAGCATGTCGGGACAACGGACAGCACAGATGAACGGGTGAAGGGAGAGGGGTGTTGGGTGGAGTGGTTTCTTCTAAGATGGAGAACTAACATCTCAAAGGGACCCCAGTCACGTTCAGAAAGCCTTATTCATCTTGGTCTGCATGCACAATGAGAATTTAGTGCTTGTTCGTCTAAAACGACAGTATATTTGCTCTCAGCAATTGTCAAGAGTCTTTCAACAAAGGGAGCAAAGATGCCACATTGGGTTGGGAGGAGTTCAGAGAATAATCCAAATGGCTTGGGTCCCTTTTAGTGTAACGACTTCACTAAATGACTTTTTTATCGGGCCTATTTAGTCGGCTAATGTTTACTGAGCGTCCGTTTGTCCCTGTCAAACATCTAGACAAACATTACACCACTCAAATATTGACAGGAAGGAAACAAACTATACAATATATAATATATATATATATATATATCAAGTGCTACTGAAATAATATACAATTACAAGTGAGCAATAGAAACCATGTCAATGAAAACCGTCGTAAATCACCAATGGCACTGAACCGGCTCTTGTCAGTAGAAAGATTTGACAGCCAAAAGAGAGAATTCATGAATCTGTAGCCCGTTTGACCACAGATGTGAATCAATAACTAGATGCTGCAATCTGCACACTGGGTTTGATTTTTAGGAAAATCTGAGGGAATGTTGCAGAATTACACTCTAAAGCATTATCAAATTACCATCTGGTCTAATTTTCGTAACACATCAGCATGAATACACCATTTTGGAAAGGTCAATATGAACACAGTCACTTTCAAGGGAAGTCTGTTCAATCGGAGGCTATGTTTGCAACGAGGGAATCCTGAAATCTCAAAAACTGTTCGCCGAACTCACATTTAAATGACATGACTTTACTAAGACTTTACCAATCAGCGATTTGCTCTTTTATTTAGAAAGTGGGACTTATTACACCATATTGCGCGTTGCTCTTTCTCCCATTCATAAGTAATATTAGTGCACTGTCTTTCTATATCTAAAGTCTTAAATATGAATCAACAGGTGCATTCTGCTAATTTTATATCATACAAATTGCACATCGCAGATAAAAATTAAACAGTATTGGTAAAACACTTGTATATATGGTATACAGTTATCATCATAATAGAGCTCTGACTGCTTCTAATTCAAGCTGTAAGGCCATAAATAAATAAAATGTACAAATATATTATATATTTTTGGATATTACATATAAAACAACTTTTGTACAATAAATAAAAACTGATATTGCTGGGTAAATGAACAAACATAATATGTTTTTGGGTATAAAATAAATGTAGCCATACAAAAACATAAAATTTCCTATATAAACATTATATAATTGTTAATTTACCCAATAACATCATTTTTTTAATGGTATTTATTGTAGAAAAGTTGAAGTATCATGTAAAAAAATAAATAATTAAATTTGTAAACTAAAATAATTTACATTTTATTGGAACATTTTAGTTGTTCTAATTATGCTCATAAAGACATTATGCTCATAAAATGTCTGAAAAGACTGTTTTTATATATAATATATAATATATATAATAACTGATTTGTTATCTAGCCATATAAAAAATATTATTGTATATCCAAAAATATATATTTTTTCTAAAAATAAGTCTTTTATTTATTGAAAAAAGGTTGTTGTGTTGTATCACTAATCTGATAACAAAAGCGACACACTCTATAAAGTGAAGTGACTTATTGAAATAAACTGAAATATTGCCTATAATGTTTGATCTGTTGACCTTTCCGAGACGGTGATGCTGATGACGGATCCGGATCAGCCAAATGCAGCATCCACAGATTTCTTATCTGTGATTGTACCATTCAGACTCATTCATCCTCTCAGCAGAACCAGGAATGACAGCTGATTGGCTAAAAGCGTCTGAGGGATTGGCCAATGAAAACCATCGGCTCATGATTGATAATTCTTCACCTTACATTAAAGAACATGATCAGTAGGTACAATCTTATTGCAGGGTCACAGATCATCGGCTCTTTGAACACCTGATACACATCTGGAAAAGGGTAGCTACGGTAAAACTGAGCAGAAAATGAGACTTTCAACTGTATTGACAAGAAAAGACATACCCATTTAATCTACTCGATCCAGTTCCAAATCATATGAGTGCTTTTTACACAAACAAGACAGAAAAGTTTGGGCATTTATTCGTGGGAAGAGATCATGTGAATTCACAGAGGACAAGAAATCAACAAAACAGAGGGATGAATTGAGCAAATGAAAGAGAAAGAGAGCATGAGAACTTCTGAAAAACTGCATGCAAACCGTCCCAGATAAGTGTGACCAGTACCTGTACAATTCCTCATTGCTAAGTCTCTCCAAACGCAGGTCAAGGTTTAGCTAAATAAATGAGGTCTTGTGGCCATATTTGATATTGTGTGACTATATGAATACATAAAAAATGACGTCATGCATATTTAAGCTTAAGCTGTTGCCAATCTTTCAGCACAGATGCAATTAATCTGGTGCAATTACTATATAAAAGATGCTTTCTTAGTGAATTCCCCTCTCGATGTCTTTGAAATTTTGTGGGCTACAATAAATAATACAAGATAAGAAAAGCCTACAAACAAACGTGTGTTTTATACCTGAAGCTCAAATCTAGCATGAGCAGGAATATTAAAAATAAACAAAAGTGTGTTTTATACCTGAAGCTCAAATCTAGCATGAGCAGGAATATAAAAAATATCGGTAACACTTTACAATAAGGTTGAATGTGATCGGTTAATGCATTAGTTAACATAAACACAATATATATGTTTTAAATGATTTATTAATCTTTGTTGATGTTATATTAATTGTTTGTTCATGATTGTTCACTCACTGAAAATAGTAGGAAGTAGAAGCTAATTTAGTAACTAAAAATCGTTCCCAGTTCCTGTGGTGCAAACACGCCAAAAAGTGGATACTTCTCCCATTAGTGATAGGAACCATATAATGTTGACAAATGAAACCTTAATGTAAAGTGTCACCAAAATATCTATATTTAATCTGATCGAGGCATCAACATGCTTTCACAAATGTCTTTTCATGGGACGTTATCCAACCCCAGGCATCGAGTTGCTGGCGATAGATGCTTTATGTAAATCAATAGTCGAAAGATCCCACAACTGTGGCGGATGGAGCTGGTGCGTCCATGAAAACACATATGTTGCACAGTGTTTAGTTTCTGATGTATATATATATATATATATATATATATATATATATAAAGATCCTGTCGACCCTCAACATATCCATTCATTCTCTTTCTAGAACTGAAAAAGTCAACATGGCTCATACGTGAAATAAAGCATGATGGACATCATCTGCCTCGACAAAAACAAAAACCCAAAAACGAACACAAATATGGCTTGAGAACAGAAAAACTCACAAAATGGAGCCAAAGAGGGAAAAGAGATATATAGAGTCAGCTCACACAGTTGGACGAGGCGTGAGTGTGTGTGTGTGTGTGTGTGTGTGTGTGTGGGGGGGGGGTATTTGTCTAAACGGCTGAAAACAGATGGAGGTAAAGTAGAGGAGACTACATACATCGTTCCCTTTATTCGCCTCCGTGTGATTGGCTCCAGAATCTTTGCCGTTGCGGACACGGACGCTGTGGTTCCCGTTCTGCCACGTGATTGGCTGGTCAGCGCTGGGGGACGGCGGGGGGGTGTGGGCCGAGTGACTTCCCTCCTGTTTGTGCCTGTCGTTCTTGCACTTTGCATTTGATCTGAGAGGTCAGATTGAAGACGGATTGATTTTAAGAGCACAATGAGAGCACAGTCAATCTCCTTCTAAACAGGGCTTGACATTAACACCTGTCAATGTGTGTGTATTACAGCAGTGGTGTGTAACACAGTCACTCCTACAAGTCACTTTGGCCGGTTGAATTTTATATATAATATACATATTTTTCAATTGTAAAAAGTCTCTGTCTTTTAAAAAGGCATCTGAAATATTAAACTAAGTGCAATCAAAAATATATATTTTTCGATGCATATCGATACTGAAAAGCATTTCAATACTCCTTTCCTGCAGAAGAGATCCACGATATCAGCTGCTCTTTCTCTCTCTGACTTTCTCTCTCTGACTTTTCTCGAATTTGACTTCCTGCTCAGCTACTGTTCGGACGCTCTCGCTTACTGCTCCGCGCTTTGCTCTATCGCTTTTATATTTTTATATTTTATCTCCTTTTATCACCTAATTTTAACTTCAGCAAATCAGCACAGTGCTCAAACGCTTGGATTACTACAAAAAAAGCAGGATTATTTTATTCGACCAGCCTCCCACTGAAAGCTTACATTCCGGGGAAGAGAAAACACAACTGCCTACATTCATAAGGATAAGAAAATGCCTCCTCTGGAATCTACTTGCTGCTCCAACTGCCACAGACTTTTACAAAGGATTGCAGTTCTTGAAACAAAGTTAATTGCGGGACCACCAAACCAGACGGAACACACAACAGAGCTTCGTCACGGACGCCCTCAGCATACAGCCGGTGAGTCCCATGAATCTAGTGCTCCTCGACAGGCTATACTGAGTGTAGAGAAACAAGCCGATCGACTTACAAATCGATGGCACAAACAGGGAGCGAGACCCAAAGGCACTCAAGACATCAGATTGTCACGAGCATCACATATTGCCGCAGTAGCATCCTCTACCCCAGATACGGCTCTGACAAGGATTGCAAACACTGGTCTCATACCACCGCCTATACATCTTGAGAACAGATTTGAAGTATTAATGAATGAGGAATCCCCAAATTTGATGAATGTGATCGAACACAGACTGAATCAGCCTGTAGCTAACACTAATGCTAACTGGGGCTCAAGGTCGAGCAGACAGCGGCACTCAGCTCAGAGCGCAGCCGGGCCCAGGACTCTGATAGTGGGTGACTCCATAATCAGAAACATCAATAGCAGGGATACAACTACGTGCTGCCTTCCACAAGCAACAACTTCTGATGTAAACAGGGAACTTCAGAACATTCTGATGAAACATAAGACTGCAAATCGACTCATCATTCATGTGGGGAAGAATGATATTCATAAAGAGCAGTCGGAACTCCTTAAGAAGGATTTCAATGAACTTTTTGAAACACTTAAAAGACTGAAAGTTCAAACATTCATCAGTGGACCACTCCCAGCAAGAGGAACAAACAGGTTTTCACGATTGCTTGGGCTTAATACATGGCTGCAAAAAACCTGCAATATAAATGGAGTGAACTTTATTGACAACTTCAATCTTTTCTGGAGTCAGAGGCAACTGTTTCAACAGAATGGCCACCACCCAAACAAACTTGGTTCAAGAGTGCTAAAGGACAATATCTACTTCTCCCTCCGTCATCCTTCTGCAGTGTGTGCCAATCCAATCAACCTGAATGGCACACACACACCTGGATACAGTATGAATGACCACAGGACTTCACTTCAGCACCTGAATGGACATACGGTTGACATATCACACAAGGACAATGATAACACCACTCAGCCACAACAACCTCTGATCACGGACACAATCTCAACTGAGTCCTGCCCACAGAGCTCACCACAGACAGACTGTGACATACTAGCACTGCTCCAAGATTCAGCACCCAAGGACGACTTTCTGGAAAACAGCCAGGGAAACCAGGACAGCATATTACAGTCTCCGATAACACCAGAGCAACATCCCCTCTCACCAGATACGTTATCCATCTCTCCAGCATCCCCACTTCTGTGCTTCTCAGAGAAAATGGAACAACTGGTTTATGCTGGAACTAGACTATCCCACTCTTTTGCAAGCCCCCAGATACCAACCAAAAAACGGCAGGCCCCACAACCACCAAAGCCTGCGGGCCCAGCTCTCCCTCCCCCTCCCCCTGTGAGAGCTCTTCGGCCTCTGCCACAGCGCCAGGGCCCACACCCTCCTCCAGCGGCTCGAGGTGAACCAAAAACAACTGATACCAGCTCTCAGTGATATGTGTTGGGTCCCCGCTATGATAACAATAACTTTGTCAAATGTTTACAGAAAAAGCGGGAACCCAGTGTGCCTGTATCTTTCTCTATTGCTGTTCGATTACATGATAGAAAGTCTAAGGCCTTCAAAAGCCGTACAGCAAACCCATCTAATCTGGTGCCTATTACACGCCAAACTAAGATTGCTGTGGGGACAACAAGTAAAACTGTTAAGTTAGCACTTTTAAACATCCGCTCACTTAAAAATAAATCACTTCTAGTCAACGACTTAATAACCACATACAACCTGGATTTTATGTTTCTAAATGAAACTTGGCTAGAAGAAAGCTGCAGTGCAACAGTCCTCAATGAAACAGCCCCTCCTAACTTTACTTTTATGAGTGTCTGCAGAGCTGTCAGAAGAGGTGGAGGTTTAGCTGCTCTTTTTAAAGATGTCTATCAATGCAAGCAAATATCATTTGGGAATTACCCGTCTTTCGAATATCTGGGTATTGTGTTAAAAGGTGCTCCACGCATTTTACTTATCATTGTTTACAGGCCTCCAAAGTACTCTACAGCCTTTGCTGAGAACTTTACAGAACTGTTATCAACAATTTCCTCAGAGTTTGACTGTTTTACAATTGCTGGAGATTTTAACATTCACATAGATAATGCAGAAACCAATATGGCAAAAGAAATCAAAACGGTTTTAAAAACTTTTGATCTGACTCAGCATGTACATGGACCCACACATAATCGTGGACACACTCTAGATTTACTTATCAGTAAGGGCCTAAACATTTCATCGATTGCTATTAAGGATGTAGCACTGTCTGATCATTTTTGTATTTTCTTTGATATATTGATCTCTCCTGCCATTGAAGCTAGATCTGTGTCTATCAAGAAGAGATGCTTAAATGAGAACACTAGTGTACTATTTATGAAGGCTATATCTTTAACACCAAGCATATCTGCTGACTCTGTTGATTTTCTCCTTGATTCTTTTAACTCAAAAGTTAAGAGTGTAATTGATGATATTGCTCCTGTGAAAGTCAGGAAGAAGAGTGGCAGACAAAAACCACCTTGGAGAAACTCAACATCAGTGCAAAATATGAAAAGAAAATGCAGAAAAGCAGAGCGCATGTGGCGGAAGACAAAACTTGTAGTCCATTATAACATCTACAAAGACAGCATCCATGCTTTCAATGAGGAACTAGGCAAAGCTAGACAGACTTTCTTCTCAAATATTATAAACAGCAATATAAACAACACACGCACTCTTTTTGCTACTGTAGAGAGACTGACAAACCCCCCAAGCCAGATTCCCAGCGAAATGCTCTCAGACAGTAAGTGCAGTGAGTTTGCTTCTTTCTTCTCTGAAAAAATCAATAATATCAGAAAGGTGATCAGATCATCCTTGAGTTGCGCTGGGGTCAGACAGAACAGACAACAGCCTGAGAAAGTAGTAACTATGTCTGATTTAGAAGAAATTGATGGCAACATTTTGGAAGAAACCGTACAGCACCTTAAAACATCAACCTGCGCCCTTGACGCACTTCCCACATCTTTTTTCAAAATTGTGTTACACAGCTTAGAAGCAGATCTCCTAGAAGTGGTAAATGCCTCACTTCTCTCTGGTAGTTTTCCAAACTCCCTGAAAACTGCAGTTGTCAAGCCCCTCCTGAAAAAGAGCAATCTGGATAAGACCATATTAAACAACTATAGACCGATCTCAAATCTTCCTTTCATAGGCAAGATCATTGAAAAAGTTGTCTTCAATCAGCTGAACAAATTCTTAAGCTTGAATGGATATTTTGACAATTTTCAATCTGGTTTCCGTCCGCATCACAGCACAGAGACAGCGCTCATAAAGATAATAAACGATATTCGCTTAAACACTGATACAGGCAAATTATCAGTGCTGGTACTACTCGACCTCAGTGCTGCATTTGACACTGTCAATCACGACATACTTCTTGACAGGCTGGAAAACTGGGTCGGGCTTTCTGGGATAGTTCTAAAATGGTTCAGGTCATACTTGGTAGGGAGAGGTTATTATGTGAGTATTGGAGATCATAAGTCTGAGTGGACACCCATGACATGCGGAGTCCCTCAAGGCTCAATTCTTGCGCCACTCCTATTCAACCTGTACATGCTCCCAATGAGCCAAATAATGAGAAAGAACCAAATCGCTTACCACAGCTATGCAGACGACACACAGCTCTACTTAGCCCTATCGCCTAACGATTACAGCCCCATTGACTCCCTTTGCCAATGCATTGATGAAGTAAAAAATTGGATGTGCCAAAACTTTCTTCAGTTAAACAAAGACAAAACTGAAGTCATTGCGTTTGGAAACAAAGATGAAGTTCTCAAGGTTAACGCATACCTTCACTCTAGGGGTCAAACAACTAAAAATCAAGTCAGGAATCTTGGTGTGTCTCTAGAGTCAGACCTTAGTTTCAGTAGTCATGTCAAAGCAATAACTAAATCAGCATACTATCACCTGAAAAATATTGCAAGAATTAGATGCTTTGTTTCCAGTCAAGACTTAGAGAAACTTGTGCATGCTTTCATCACCAGCAGGGTGGATTATTGTAATGGACTCCTCACTGGCCTTCCCAAAAAACCATAAGACAGTTACAGCTCATACAGAACGCTGCTGCTAGGATTCTGAGCAGAACCAGAAAATATGAACATATCACACCAGTCCTTAGGTCTTTACACTGGCTGCCAGTTACATTTAGGATTGATTTTAAAGTATTATTACTGGTATATAAATCACTAAATGGCCTAGGACCTCAATACATTGCAGATATGCTCACTGAATATAAACCCAACAGATCACTCAGATCATTAGGATCACATCAGCTAGAAATACCAAGGGTTCACTCTAAGCATGGCGAGTCTGCTTTTAGCTACTATGCCAGCCGCAGCTGGAACCAGCTTCCAGAAGAGATCAGATGTGCTCCTACAGTAGTCACATTCAAATCCAGACTCAAAACACATCTGTTTAGCTGTGCATTTACTGAATGAGCACTGTACCACTGCTCGTCCGACTGTTTGTATTTTATTTTATCTTTTAATTATTCTGTATTTTATCTTTTATTCTAAACTGTTTTAATTATTCTGATTTCTTTTGATTATTTTAATTTCTTCTATGTAAAGCACTTTGAATTACCATTGTGTATGAAATGTGCTATATAAATAAACTTGCCTTGCCTTGCCTTGCCTTGCCTCTCTCTCATCTCTCCGACAGCGAGACACACAAACCCGCCTCCACTCACTCACTCGTTTCATTTGCTCCCGATGAGTATTGATGCTGTTACAGGGCTTGAATTTCGGCGTGGGATTGTGCGTACTGCACATAATTTTACTCATTCCCTCACACCCAAAGTGCGCGCATATAAAGCTCTCTCAGAACTAAACTGACATCTTTTTCCGATGCTTAAACAGTCAAATACACACAAAATCATGTCAAAATGCCGTTCTTGGCGAGTATTCACATAAACACAGTCAGTTATGTTTTAAGTGAATGTAAACAGCTGAGAAAGAAAAGGCATGTGTAACTGTTAGGGTGACCAGACATCCCGAAAAATTCAGGACAGTCCCGAAATCTAAGCTGTTATCCCGAATCCGGCCCTAATTGTCCCGAAAATTATACTAAAGCAAAATCTTGAGTAGTTATTGCCTGATAAAATATTAAAAACTGTCCGTGGAGGTTGAGTCGTCCTCATTGGCTGAAGCATCTTTTTTGTTTCTTTTTTTGAAGTTCTACAAAGATAACGTAGGCGCGAATTTAGATATGCATTGATAAGCTTATTTTCATTCATTCGTTTCGTTGACATGGCAGGTGTACCGGAACCCAAACACACAGCTTTTTTGTGGCAGACTAAAGACTATGACAGACTGTTGATCTTTGGATAAAAATATGTTTGGTTCAGGTTTGAAATTCATTTTCTTTTATTATAGGCTATGTATTCTAATATCATAGTAGGCCTACCCATAAACACTGGCTAAATTTCAGCCAATCTCATCTGGTCACCCTAGTAACAGTATATTGGATCAGTGCGTCAGGTCTTAAAGTGACAGCAGCCTAATGCCAAGTTATGAGATGATATTAAAAATATCTATGGTAGTTTCTCCCTGTGGTATTAATGTCAAAAATTGGCCAATGAAAATGCTGACTGGCTGGTAACCACTAACCAGAGTTGCAGGTTAGAAAAAATGTCAATGTCAAGCCCTGCTTACAACAGTGTAAGAAGCTTTTCTGTCATTTTGACTCCCCTTTCTGTGATGAAAGTGGTGACTAATACCACATTACCACAGTCTTATTGTAGTAACTATGGTATTTTGGCAAAAACTGTGTTCACCCTGGTAAGTGTTTGCGCGAGGGCCTGTGTAATGGAGATAAGTGGCACCTGCTGGGTGATCTGGAGCGGCTGGCGGTGGAGGAGACGGATCCACTGCGGGAACTACAGCAACTGCCTTTGTGCTGAGAACTCCTGCTGGGAGATTCGCCTGGACACCTGCGGGAAACACACACACACACAGAGGTCACACACTCACACACTCCAGCCACAGCGCTTCAGTCACTCTCGCAGCAATTCTTTCATAAAAAAGCCATGCATATGGCCTATGTTCTTGAGTGTGTGTTGTGGGAGGTTTCCGGGGTGTTGCTATGCAGTTGCTAAAATGTTTAGACTGGTTGTCAGGGCATTGCTAGTTGGTTGCTAGGATATTTCTATATGGTTACTAGGGTGTTGTAAGAGGTTGCCAGGCTATTTTTATGCGGTTGCTAAACAGTTCTGATTGGTTCAAAAAGTAAAGATATTCCAAAGCACTCGAATAATGTTGAAAAAGTTAAAAAGCCTTTATTTCATCATGGCTTTATCATTTAAAAACTGTTGACAAGTACACACCTACGTGTTGCGGCTTATAAGCCTTCGTCAGGGTGTGAGTAACAAACACAATCTTAAGTTCACTTTAAGCAGCAGTTAATTAGTCGTATAACAATCACCTGGTCGCGCTGTGCAAGGCAACCTGAAGAGAGAAAGTTCAAAGAATACGTAGAGAACATATCTAAGTTCTGAGTGGTTGTCAGGGCATTTCTAGTTGGTTGCTAGGGTGTTCTAGATGGTTACTAGGGTGTTGTGGGTGGTTGCAAGGGTGTTGTTATGCATTTGTTGAAATATTTTGACTGGTAGTGCATTGCTAATGGGTTGCTAGGTTGTTTTAGATGGTTCCTAGGGTGTTGTAGGTGGTTGCCAGGGTGTTGCTATGCAGTTGCTTAAATGTTTCGAGTGGTTGTCAGTGCTAGGTCGTGTTGTGGGTGGTTGCCAGGGTGTTGTTAAGCATTTCCTAAAATGTTCTGAGTGGTAGTCAGTGCATTGCTAGGTGGTTGCTAGGGTGTTCTAGATGGTTAATAGGGTGTTGTGGGTGGTTACCAGGGTGTTGCTATGGAGTTGCTAAAATGTTTCGAGTGGTTGTCAGTGATAGGTAGTTGCTAAGGTATTTTAGATGGCTACTAGGGTGTTGTGGATGGTTGCCAGGGTGTTGCTATGGAGTTGCTAAAATATTCTGAGTGGTTGTCAGTGCATTGCTAGATGGTTTCTAGGCTGTTTTAGATGGTTACTTGGGTGTTGTGGTTGGTTGGCAGGGGTGTTGCTATGCAGTTGCTAAAATGTTTTGAATGGTTCTTAGTGCTAGGTAGTTGCTAAGGTATTCTAGATGGCTACTAGGGTGTTGTGAGTGGTTGTCAGTGCATTGCTAAGTGGTTACTGTTTTAGATGGTTTCTAGGGTATTGTAGGTGGTTGCCAGGGTGTTGCTATGCAGATGCTAAAATGTGTTTAGTGGTTGTCAGTGTATTACTAAGTGGTTACTAGGTTTTTTTAGATGGTTTCTATGGTGTTGTAGGTGGTTGCCAGGGTGTTGCTATGCAGTTGCTAAAATGTTTTGAGTGGTTGTCAGTGCCAGGTAGTTTCTAATGGCGCTTTTCCACTGCATGGTACGGTACGGTTCGGTTCGGTACGGCACTCTTTGGCGCTTTTCCACTGCATGGTACGGTACGGTTCGGTTCGGTACGGCTCACTTGTGGTGCTTTTCCACTGCATGGTACGGTACGGTACGGCTCGCTTCGGCTCGCTTTAAATGGTACCTGGTCTGTTGAGGTTCCAAGCGTACCGTACCGGTACTAAAATGTGACGTAAAAACAATGCAGATCACTGATTGGTCAGACAGAATAGTCACTACCAGCGTCATTGGATTTGCGACACGAGACACTAAACCCGCTAGATTTAAATAACCAGTTGTATTTTGTTTTGCTGCCATCAGCCTCATTTTAAACACATTTCTCCGTCTTGCAGTTAAAAACATCCACATGCCGAGAATCAGGAACACCATCCCCTCGATAGACCATCTCCATTGTTCCTGTGTTGTGCGTTTGAAATGTGGCGCGTTTACGATGATGTCATGGCAGTAGAGGCGGCGCAAATAACGATCAGTCCCACCCACTTTGAAGGGGTACTAACTGCGGTGGAAAAGCAACCGAGCTAAAGCGAACCGAACCGTGCCGTACCGAGTCGAGTCGTACCACGCAGTGGAAAAGCGAAGCGAGCCGAACCGTTCCGTGCCGAGTCGAACTGTACCGAGCCGTACCAAGCAGTGGAAAAGCGCCAAATGGCATTCTAGATGGTTCCAAGGTGCCAGTTTACAACCCCAAGTCATAAATTACAACTCTGATTGCTTAAAAACATAATATAATTAAATGAATTAAACTCTGTAATCAATGCATTGGATTTCCATGGTCAGATTGAGGCCTCGTAATACTGAACATTTGATCTTTTTAGAAAAGTAAACATCACTCACCTCTTCTTCTGTTTGCTCTTGTCTTTGTGTTTGATTTTGGGGCTGCCAGATCTGAAAGGAGAAAACAAGCAAGAACTGAAAACAGGAGTGGAGCATAAAAGTATTCAATTCAAGTGTAATCAAATGTGATTATAAGGTACCAGCTGCATCTCTGTGATCTTGAAAGAAATAATCATTGGATGTGACAATGTTTACCAGGTTAGTGGCACTGAATATCTAAATATACCTAAAATTTTATAGAGAGTAAACTAGGCATCCATGAGCAAGTCTGAATATTCTGCCTTGTTTTCTGAGTTATGTCTGTGAAACGATCAATACTTTTTATTACTTTTCTGCTATTTTCTTGAGTGCTGTCTTTACAACCGCTCAAAGAGGCTATTATTGAATGAGTGTTTTCTAGGCCAGTCTATTGTATCATCGATTCATCGAACAACACAAATAAAAAATGACCTGTTTACTTTTCTGGCAATAGACGGCTTTTGAACAGACTTTAAAGCGGATGTCGGCTCTAGAAGACTAATATGAGCCCAGCACAGTTCCCAAATCATAATAATATCTATTCTAACGCATATCTCATATTAGCTCAGTGTTTTACCTGTGTCTCCTCTTCCTCCTCGAGCCAGATGTGGACCTGACACAGAGGGATTAGATGTTAGATTGAGATTTACATCAGGGGATTTTGCAGTAAGTGCTGCTACACTTAAAAATGTCTGAATGACATAAAACAATAGATCTAGTGTTGATAATTCAAGGAAAACAGGCTTCATTCATCCACTAAAAATCACAGAAACACCAGCTGATTCAAAGACAAGTAAAGTTAGCAAAGAGAAAAGAAACCCGCTGCATTTAACTGATATTGTACATCTAATGCAATGGCATTCACAAATTTTTAAGTGTTTAATTTGATGGAAATTCAAATGATGGACTCATTTTTTTATTTTTGATAACAAAAGAAAGTCTGGTATTAATCCAAAATCAGTGTTACCCACAATGTTACACTTAAGTTCAAATCAAAAGTTGTAATATTATGTTTTAAAACTGTAATATAAACATATTATATTCCTTATGACATTCATTTTTAAGTGTGATTATGTGTATGTTGTGATAAAGACAGGACAACAGTTACAGTGCATCTGTATTAATTGCTTCGGCTGTAAGATGTGGGGTTCGTGTGTGTGATTTAACACACCATATAAACCACCGCTTCACCTTTAAATGACTTTTCTTATCCATACTGAAAGGAGAAATACCTGATTTTCTTTCTACGCTCAATTTCTGACTCTCTATCACACTTTTGCCCTCACAAACACACAGTCTGACAGTATTGAAGCTGCTTTGATAAGATGTTTTCGAAGTGTGTACACTATTATATAAGCATCCGTCAGTCCTGTCATGCTCTTTTGAGAAGGGAAAAAGCGCAGAAGAGGTAAAGTTGTTATAAAGCTGTCAGGGTAATGTGAGATACATAAAAATGTGTGTGTAATAATAGAAGTGTAATAATAGAAAGACAGACAGAAATACGAGCATCTAAAATGCTGAGACATCCATCTATTAATAATTAGGACATTTTAAGGCTGCAAAGGCACAAAATACAGTAGATATTCCTTACATAACGAAGTCATGAATATTTTATGAATACGGAAAGGTATTTGTGTAAAACATGCTTTTATATTGTACATGTCTATTTTTGGAGCTTGAGTTTAGTTGTCCTACTCCTTGATATTTCTGGTCAAAATGCTGATAATAAAATATTAACAAGAAAAGTTTAAATCTGCCCAAGTTATTCCTCAAAGAGAAATTTTTCTCTGTCAAAAATGAAAAATAAAATCTGAGACTGTATTTCGAATCTGAAGTACACAGTATATACTGTATAATGCCAACTATATAAAAAATAAATATATAAAAAAGGAAAATAATGTGTACATATGTTGCATATTTAAAGGAGCTGTATGTAAGAAATTTATTTCAATTAATCATAAAATGGCCCTGATATGTCACTAGACATTAAGAAATCATGTTCATTTCAAATACTTATATCACTGACAACAGTAGTCCGGCCAGGATATTGTCATTTAAAAAGTGAAGTTGCAGCCCTCAACTGATGATGATGTTGTCATGTTGTGTTTTGGTCTGATGCGCCACCCTCCACCTATCCACCAATCACAAAGTCAATAGTGTTGCGGCATCCGGGTTGCCAGCTCTGCTAGTTACCACAGCTGCAGCTACAAACATGTCAGAATCGGATAAAAAAAAATGTCTAACGCTGCGAAACCAAAAAAAACTAGTTATGAATCCGAAATACTTCGTGATAAAGTCCAAAATAAAACAAGGATCTGTATAGGAGATGCCTTTGAAAGATGGAGACGGCTGAAAACGGAGAAGAATTTGAAGACAGACGCCAACGTTGCTCATTTTCTCCTGGACAGGTAAGATTCATCCATGTTTGGCTAACTTGTACTTGATGTAAATGGACATTTAAAATATTCATTACAGTCGAACAAAGTTATGCATGTTCGTGCAAAGTAACGTTACGTTAGCTCATATGGAGGAGGTGGGTCATCGAATTGAAAAGGTAAGGAATTGTTTGGGTAATAAAAACGGCGAATCGTCATCAGAGCCCGTTTCTCAGTCATTATGATGTGACGCTGAGGAAAACAACATTAGCACGCCCATTATCATGCAAGTTCTACAGCCAAAAATAATAGAATGACACGTAATCTTTCATGGACGTGTACTGCAGGGTAAGTTAAAAAATACAGCTGGTCGCTTTCACTTATAGCGTCAGCTAAATGAATAGCTGTATCTTTGATATCGGTTACACACAGTGACAGAGGCTTGTGCTTGTACTTACGTTAATGACAGATACCTACCGTTACAAGTTAGACTAACAGCTACTGTTCTAACAATGTACTGTCACATACGAGCGTACATCTTTACGATTATATTTGGCTTATCGCCATTAGTAAATTTTTGCGATATATAATTACTTTGCAAAACATCTCTCATTTGAAGCATAAACATAATTAACAGAAAAAGCTTCTTGTAGCAGCCTACGTTCCTGCTGTATCCTGCAGCCTATCTGGCAACCTCGAGTCAGGGAGGAGGGAGAGGGGATACACCGCTCTACAGTAATTTGAAAGTGATTGCAGTACAAGTTTTGGCCACATTCTTACATACGGCTCCTTTAATTTAGTCTGAAATACAAATGTTATTTTCCAACTTTGTGTGCAAATATCTAAACTGTTATTTGGCAACAGATAAATAAAATAATATCATAATTGGTTTAATCCTGTCATTAGAAATGGAAGTTCAAATTTAGTGCATTGCATTGTGGGGAACATTAACTGATGCAGTGTGCTAATAACACACACGTTTTGGCTAATGTAGTAGGTTATATTGGTATTTGTATTGATTTTCAGTGTGAATGCGGTGAAAAACACAAAACACATCTAAAACGTGAAAAAGCTTTGAGATTGACTGTACAAATAGATTTGACAAGAAATCGGAGGTATATTTTTCCAGATTGCTGAAAGCTACAGAACAGAGAAGCTGCGATTCACAGAAACAACCGGATCCAGGCAGCGAACGGTGGATTTGCAGTTTTCATTGTGTGTCAATATGCTGAATTTAGGGGTAAAATCATACCCTATATATTGTATTGTTAATATATTGTATTAAAAACTCATCAATTAAATATTTACCATTGTATATTCTGCATAATTGAATGTTTTTAAATAAACAGTGACAAAGTATTAGGGCTGGACGATATGATGATATATATAACATTGATATAAGTGATCACCCGGATTTAGACCTATATTGTATTTATATAAAGCGTTCACAGGCAAATTTGCTTTATGTATTTCCCCGGATATTGCATGTCAATATCCATGATCACTGGATCTTAAGGAACACTACATCGAGTCCAAGCTTTAGTTTAAACTGATAATCGTTCGTGTTTTCACAGTTTCTCCTATTAAATCCAGGCAATAAAGTGACGTCAATGCAAAACCTGTATTCTGAACATTGGCAATGAGTCTGATGAATATCGGCAGGAATATCACTGTTAATTGAGCGGTGAATGATGTACACCTGTGTGAAGGCATGATCACACACACACACACACACACACACACACACACACACACACACACACACACACCTGTCTTTTTTGTGTTTCTTTCCGCTTTTCTTCCTCTTGTCTCTGCGGGTGGGAGAAGGGCTGTCAGCTCTGTGAGTCCAACAAAGACAACAATGGATGAAATATCACTCCATCATATTCTTCCATTTTTTCATTGGCAAAATATTATTACATTTAAATGTTCTTTATACCTTTATACTCTTGCATTTTAGTGTTTTTTCCTACAGTGCGTCAAGCATCACTAGTTCTACTGCTTAGAGTTAGAGGTTTGTTCTAATCACTCCGTTATATATGTACATTGGCTGCCGGGTGAACTGACTTTGGTGTACAATATGATGCCTTACAATATGATGCTTTACAATATGATGCTTTACAATATGATGCCTTACAATATGATGCTTTACAATATGATGCTTTACAATATGATGCTTTACAATATGATGCCTTACAATATGATGCTTTACAATATGATGTTTTACAATATGATGCCTTACAATATGATGCTTTACAATATGATGCCTTACAATATGATGCTTTACAATATGATGCTTTGATGCTTTACAATATGATGCTTTACAATATGATGCTTTACAATATGATGCTTTACAATATGATGCTTTACAATATGATGCTTTACAATATGATGCTTTACAATATGATGCCTTACAATATGATGCTTTACAATATGATGCTTTGATGCTTTACAATATGATGCTTTACAATATGATGCTTTACAATATGACGCTTTACAATATGATGCTTTACAATATGATGCTTTAAAATATGATGCTTTACAATATGATGCTTTACAATATGATGCTTTAAAATATGATGCTTTAAAATATGATGCTTTACAATATGATGCTTTAAAATATGATGCTTTAAAATATGATGCTTTACAATATGATGCTTTAAAATATGATGCTTTACAATATGACGCTTTAAAATATGACGCTTTACAATATGACGCTTTACAATATGACGCTTTACAATATGATGCTGTACAATATGACGCTTTACAATATGACGCTTTACAATATGACGCTTTACAATATGATGCTTTAAAATATGATGCTTTACAATATGATGCTTTAAAATATAATGCTTTAAAATATTATGCTTTACAATATGACGCTTTACAATATGATGCTTTACAATATGACGCTTTACAATATGATGCTTTAAAATATGACGCTTTACAATATGACGCTTTACAATATGATGCTTTAAAATATGACGCTTTACAATATGACGCTTTACAATATGATGCTTTACAATATGATGATTTACAATATGATGCTTTACAATATGATGCTTTAAAATATGATGCTTTTTTACAATATGATGCTTTAAAGTATGATGCTTTACAATATGATGCTTTACAATATGATGCTTTACAATATGATGCTTTAAAATATTATGCTTTTTTACAATATGATGCTTTAAAGTATGATGCTTTACAATATGATGCTTTACAATATGATGCTTTACAATATGACGCTTTACAATATGATGCTTTAAAATATGACGCTTTACAATATGACGCTTTACAATATGATGCTTTAAAATATGACGCTTTACAATATGACGCTTTACAATATGATGCTTTACAATATGATGATTTACAATATGATGCTTTACAATATGATGCTTTAAAATATGATGCTTTTTTACAATATGATGCTTTAAAGTATGATGCTTTACAATATGATGCTTTACAATATGATGCTTTACAATATGATGCTTTACAATATGATGCTTTTTTACAATATGATGCTTTTTTACAATATGATGCTTTAAAGTATGATGCTTTACAATATGATGCTTTACAATATGATGCTTTACAATATGATGCTTTATAATATGATGCTTTAAAATATGATGCTTTACAATATGATGCTTTAAAATATGATGTTTTACAATATGATGCTTTAAAATATGATGCTTTACAATATGATGCTTTAAAATATGATGCTTTAAAATATGATGCTTTACAATATGATGCTTTAAAATATCATGCTTTACAATATGATGCTTTAAAATATCATGCTTTACAATATGATGCTTTTTTACAATATGATGCTTTTTTACAATATGATGCTTTACAATATGATGCTTTAAAATATGATGCTTTACAATATGATGCTTTAAAATGATGCTTTACAATATGATGCTTTAAAATGATGCTTTACAATATGAAGTCAGAAAGCAAACTGACCGGCTGTGTCTTCTTGCCTTCTTCTTTTTCCTCTTCTTTGGCCGAGGAGAAGGTGAACTGCTGGATTTCCTTTTGGATCTTGTGTGGAAGACAAGAAATGGAGCAGAGGAAAAATGCAGTGCTGGGTAATGCTATTAACGTTTTCCATTGGGTTACTCTTAATATAACTAATTCTGTTATATTGTTACTTTTTTTTTGGAAAGCAGGTATATCTAATCTATCTGCAATCTAGTAATTTTGCTTTATAGTGCATATGTATTTATTGAGGAAAATTAAGGACTTTTTTATTAATATTTTTGTTCACACTTTAGATTAGGGTCCAATTCTCACTATTAATTACAACTTTTGCCTCAATAAACTCCTAATTACTGCTTATAATAGTTAGTGAGGTAGTTGTTAAGTAGGGTTGGGTATCGGTTGGGTTTTATCCGATACCAGTACCTACTCGGTATTTTTTAAACGGTTCCGGTGCTTAAACGGTTCTTGAAACGGTACTTTAAGGGATAGTTCACCCAAAAATGAAAATTCTGTCAGTAATTACTCTCCCTCATTTTGTTCAACCCCATAAGACCTTCGTTCATCTTCGGAACACGAATTAAGATACGAAGGTCTTACGGGGTTGAACAACATGAGGGTGAGTAATTACTGACAGAATTTTCATTTTTGGGTGAACTATCCCTTTAAGAAAACGAAACCGCACACACTTTGTCAAAAACTAATACCCTTTTATTTACAGGGCCAAACTGGACACAATATTAACTTAAATCTTTAAACAATATAAATACAAGTAACATATATGGTAATAATAAATAAACCAATATAAAATAAAAATTCACATTTACATAATATCAAATAAAACAATATTGTATCAAACAATGTAATAATACTGGAGATTAATAGAGATTACTACCAGGGTAATCTAATCTCGACATGGCTACAGGTTCCCATGTTTGTCTGCTTGAACCAGTCATGTAAGTTATCTGGTCGTTGCACTAGAAGGACAGCGCTTGGCGAGTTTGGTATTTCATTCTCACTGCGTCTTAGCTACGTAACGTTGAGTGAACCTATGAAAGAGAACGTCTCTGGTTACTGGTGCAACCTATGTTCTCAGTCAATGGATTGGCGTGATTCTATATGGCTTCACACAATCGGCACACCCAGAGGGCATTCTGACGCGTAATTTTACACGTGAAATGCAGCCAAACCTTGGAGCGTTTTGTCTTCGGCATCTTCATTAATCCCCTCGCAATCAGCAGACGTTCCGGGAGTCTCCCGCATATTGATAACGGCTCCCTGATGCCCGCAAATTAGTTCAAATCTCCTGGAATCTAGAGCGAGCGAGCAAGAGCTCACATGCGAGACAGAACAGACTGTGCTTCAAACAGTATTGTGCGCGCACGGCGGAGAGAGAGAGCGGGCGCGCGAGACCTTGCGTGTGTGTGCCTCATGACACAGAGAGTCAGGCACCGAAATCAGGCACCGAAATTTTCGTTCTTATTCGGTCTGGTTACTACCGTTTACGTCAGAACCGGTTCCCTATTGGCACCGCGTTTCGGTACCCAACCCTATTGTTAAGTTTAGGTATTGTAAGATTAAGGGATGTAGAATATGATCATGCAGAATAAGACATTAATACAGGTCCTTCTCAAAAAATTAGCATATTGTGATAAAGTTCATTATTTTCCATAATGTAATGATAAAAATTTAACTTTCATATATTTTAGATTCATTGCACACCAACTGAAATATTTCAGGTCTTTTATTGTTTTAATACTGATGATTTTGGCATACAGCTCATGAAAACCCAAAATTCCTGTCTCAAAAAATTAGCATATTTCATCCGACCAATAAAAGAAGTGTTTTTAATACAAAAAAAAAAAGTCAACCTTCAAATAATTATGTTCAGTTATGCACTCAATAGTCAATACTTGGTCGGGAATCCTTTTGCAGAAATGACTGCTTCAATGCGGCGTGGCATGGAGGCAATCAGCCTGTGGCACTGCTGAGGTGTTATGGAGGCCCAGGATGCTTCGATAGCGGCCTTAAGCTCATCCAGAGTGTTGGATCTTGCGTCTCTCAACTTTCTCTTCACAATATCCCACAGATTCTCTATGGGGTTCAGGTCAGGAGAGTTGGCAGGCCAATTGAGCACAGTAATACCATGGTCAGTAAACCATTTACCAGTGGTTTTGGCACTGTGAGCAGGTGCCAGGTCGTGCTGAAAAATGAAATCTTCATCTCCATAAAGCTTTTCAGCAGATGGAAGCATGAAGTGCTCCAAAATCTCCTGATAGCTAGCTGCATTGACCCTGCCCTTGATAAAACACAGTGGACCAACACCAGCAGCTGACATGGCACCCCAGACCATCACTGACTGTGGGTACTTGACACTGGACTTCAGGCATTTTGGCATTTCCTTCTTCCCAGTCTTCCTCCAGACTCTGGCACCTTGATTTCCGAATGACATGCAAAACTGAGCAACAGTCCAGTGCTGCTTCTCTGTAGCCCAGGTCAGGCGCTTCTGCCGCTGTTTCTGGTTCAAAAGTGGCTTGACCTGGGGAATGCGGCACCTGTAGCCCATTTCCTGCACACACCTGTGCACGGTGGCTCTGGATGTTTCTACTCCAGACTCAGTCCACTGCTTCCGCAGGTCCCCCAAGGTCTGGAATCGGTCCTTCTCCACAATCTTCCTCAGGGTCCGGTCACCTCTTCTCGTTGTGCAGCGTTTTTTGCCACACTTTTTCCTTCCCACAGACTTCCCACTGTGTTGCCGCGTTGATCCCTGTGTGGTTCAGCACAATAAGAGAGCATTTCTCTAAAAGAGTAACACGGGTGAAGATCGCGTCCTTTTCAGGATGACGTTTCATCCGTGTGTTTCTGGATGCGGTCGATATCTTCCCCCGGTTGATGGTCACGATCGCTGTCTCTCGTGCTTGGGCCTCGCGCACGCTGAGGCAGCGTTCGTGAACCAGTCATGTTCTCATTGCGGGAACATGACCGTCGCGGTGCTTAGATCGAGTCTAAGATCCCTCAAACGAGGGGGAGTCCCTTTGGAGATTCCCCGATCTAGTTCTTCTTCTGGTTCATTTCAGAAAAAGGCTACTTCGGCTAATCCCATTGGTGGTCTGAGGGTCACAGTGAGGAATGTCCAGCCGGGTGAAAGACCCCCGCAGGCCCCTCACTCCTCTGCATCGCTGCCATTGGAGTCTCCGGAGGAGCGAGCTGGGCCACCTCGTGTGGTCCCAGTCGTTTCCTTCGGGGCTCCGCCGGAGGACCAGATGTCGATTGCTGCATCGGAGGGAGAGCGGTCATCTTCTGGAGATGACGACCCGACTGCGTTGCCCCCTTCGGGTGTGGCAACGTTAGCCGAGCCGGATCCGGAAATGGCCGCTATGCTTTCCCGGGCGGCCGCGAGTGTCGGGCTCGAGTGGAATCCTCCACCGCGTCCCGAACCCTCGCGGCTCGACGATTGGTATCTCGGGGCGGCTCGTGCTGGTTCTCAGCGCCCCGCCCCGGTTCCTTTCTTTCCGGAGGTGCATGATGAGGTGACGAGATCGTGGTTGGCCCCTCTGGCGGCCAGACACAGGTCGACTCCCTCCTCCTCCCTCACCACTCTCGATGGCGGGGCAGTGAAGGGATACGTGGACATCCCCCCAGTGGAACGGTCAGTAGCGATGCAGCTATGTCCTAAGACCGCTTCCACCTGGCGGGGTAACCCCACGCTCCCCTCTCGCGCCTGTAGGTTCTCTTCCAGTCTGACAGGAAAGGCCTACAGTGCGTGCGGAAAAGCTGCTTCTGCCCTGCATGCCATGGCGCTTCTCCAGGTCCACCAGGCCAAAGCGCTCTCTGGCATGCAGGAGGGTGGTACAGATCCAGGGGTGCTCCAAGAGCTGCGTGCGGCGACTGACCTCGCCCTCCGGGCGACGAAGGTCACCGCACGCTCCCTGGGTCGGGCGATGTCCACGCTGGTGGTCCAGGAGCGACACCTCTGGCTCACCCTGGCCGATATGCGCGAGTCGGACAAAAGTAGGTTCCTGAACTCCCCCATATCCCAGGGTGGCCTCTTCGGCGACGCGGTGGAGAGCTATGCCCAACAGTTCTCCGCCGCCCAGAAGCAGTCGGAGGTGATTAAGAACATCATGCCTCGGAGACGGCCCGCTGCTGCCCCGTCCCCGTCGCCTGCGCCTCCGGCTGCTCGTCGCCGAGGGCGCCCTCCTGCCGCCCCCTCCGCCCCTGCCCAGCCTAGGCAGCAGCCCCGTAAGCAGCAGGGTGCCGGCCGCAAGAGAGCTGCCCAGCCCGCTCAGGAGTCGTCCAAGCCCCCCGGGAAGAGGAGAGGTAAGCGACCCTGAGACGGGCGACCCAGAGGACGCAGTGGCTGCTCGCCAGGAGCGAACCTCTGTTCCTCTCCTTCCCCCGGAGGAGGGCCGGGTGGAGAATCTTTGTTTTCCTTTTCTTTCTGTTCTGCTAAAAGAGCAGTTTCTACTTCCTCTGGGTCACTCACGGCCGAGTCTGGCAGCCGAGGTCGGCCAAGTGCCTCGCCGCTCCCAGTCTTCCCCGTCCAAGAGGGCCAGAATGACAGTGTGCGCCGCCACGTTGCCTCGCCGCTCTCATTCCCCTCTCCCCAGCACTCAGACGCCAGTGACGCCGCCACGGCCTCGTCGCTCTCGTCTCCCGCTGGGCAAGGAGGTGCAGAAATCCGGACTCGACCCCTCCGGGCCTCCCTCCTCATTTCCCCTCCTTCCCTCGCCTCGGGGCAGTCAGCAGCTGAACGCCTCCAGGCCTTCCCTGTTGCCTGCCCCCCAGTGGAAGCAGGTAGGTGTTGCTCCGCACACGCAGACCCCTCTCTCGGCCGCAGTAATGCCTCCGGAGTCTGGTCCCTGCCCTCCACCTCGCTGCCCCTCCGCGGGTACGCTGGTGGTTCGCGTGGGCTCGTTGGTACGGTCTCTAAAAGCCTGGCTAGCGCTTCCGAGGCCGTCCCGCTGGCTCATTCGTACCATTCGGCTCGGCTATGCAATTCAGTTTGCCCGCCGGCCTCCCAAGTCCCTGTTTTGAGGAAGGAGATCGACGTCCTGCTGGCGAAGGACGCGATCGAGCCGGTCCCTCCAGCCGAGATGAGGTCTGGGTTCTACAGCCCTTATTTCATCGTACCCAAGAAAGGCGGTGGGTTACGACCGATCCTTGACCTGCGAGTTTTGAATCGGAAAATGTTTTGAAAATGCTTACGCAGAAACGCATCTTCGAATGCATCCGTCCCCGGGATTGGTTTGCAGCGATCGACCTGAAGGACGCGTACTTTCATGTCTCGATTCTTCCTCGTCACAGACCGTTTCTACGCTATGCGTTCGAGGGTCGGGCATACCAGTACAAGGTCCTACCCTTCGGCTTGGCCCTGTCGCCCCGTGTCTTCACGAAGGTCGTGGAGGCAGCCATTGTTCCCATGAGAGAACATGGCGTTCGCGTTCTCAACTATCTTGACGACTGGCTGATAATAGCTCACTCGCGAGATCTGTTGTGCGAACACAGGGACCTTGTGCTCCAGCACCTCAGCCGGTTGGGTCTTCAGGTCAACTGGGACAAGAGCAAACTCTGCCCCGTACAGAGGATCTCTTATCTCGGTATGGAGTTGGACTCGGTCGGCCAGACCGCGCGCCTCACGGAGTCAGTGCTCAATTGCCTCAAGTCTTTTCAAGGCAGGTCTGCGGTCCCACTGAAACAGTTTCAGAGGCTCCTGGGGCATATGGCAGCCGCAGTAACGCCGCTCGGCCTGCTTCATATGAGACCGCTTCAGCGCTGGCTTCACGACCGAGTCCCGAGATGGGCGTGGCAAAGCGGCACGTTCCGGGTCAACATTACCCCGCACTGTCGCCAAACCTTCACTCCTTGGTCGGACCCTGCGTTTCTACGGGCCGGAGTTCCCCTAGTCCAGGTGTCCAGGCATGCTGTAGTGTTCACAGATGCCTCTTCCAACGGGTGGGGGGCCACGTACAACGGGCATGCAGTTTCAGGTCTGTGGACGGGGCCTCAACTGCATTGGCACATCAACTGCCTAGAGTTGCAAGCAGTACGTTTAGCCTTGTGCCACCTCAAGGGGCTGCTTCTGCACAAGCATGTACTGGTCCGTACGGACAGCACTGCGACCGTTGCGTACATCAACTGTCAAGGTGGTCTACGCTCCCGTCGTATGTCGCGACTCGCCCGCCATCTCCTCCTATGGAGTCAGAAGCATCTGAGGTTGCTTCGGGCCATTCACATCCCTGGTGCGCTCAACCGTGTAGCCGACGAGCTCTCACGGCAGCCGCCTCTTCCGGGAGAATGGCGACTCCATCCCCAGGTGGTCCAGCGGATATGGGGAATCTTCGGAGCCGCTCAGATAGATCTGTTTGCCTCTCCGGACACGACCCATTGCCGGCTGTTTTATTCCCTGTCCGAAGGATCTCTCGGCACGGATGCACTGGCACACTGCTGGCCCCGGGGCCTTCGCAAATATGCGTTTCCCCCAGTGAGCCTTCTCGCACAGACTTTGTGCAAGGTCAGGGAGGACGAGGAGCAGGTCCTGCTTGTTGAACCGTATTGGCCCAACCGGACTTGGTTCGTGGAACTCATGCTCCTCGTGACAGCCCCTCCTTGGCCCATTCCTCTGAGGAGGGATCTACTTTCTCAGAGAAGGGGCACCCTATGGCACCCGCGTCCAGACCTCTGGAATCTTCATGTCTGGTTCTAGGTGGTTCTAGGTTCTAGGTGGCATACCACAGGCTGTGGTAGACACCATCACTTCCGCTAGAGCCCCCTCTACGAGGCGCCTCTATGCGTTGAAGTGGAACCTGTTCGTCGCTTGGTGTTCTTCCCACCGGGAAGACCCCCGAACTTGCCCGATCGGGGTCGTGCTTTCCTTCCTGCAAGATGGGTTGGAGAGAAGGCTGTCTCCCTCCACCCTCAAAGTGTATGTTGCCGCAGCTCTCCTGGTGGCTTTGGCCTCCTTTAAGAGGGTAGGGGATCTGCAGGCTTTTTCGGTCGACAAATTGTGCCTTGAGTTCGGGCCGGGCCTTTCTCACGTTGTTCTGAGACCCCGGCTCGGATATGTGCCCAAGGTTCCTACCACTCCATTTGTAGATCAGGTAGTGAACCTGCAAGCGCTGCCCTTGGAGGAGGCAGACCCAGCCCTTGCTTTTCTCTGTCCCGTCCGTGCCCTGCGTTGTTACGTGGACAGAACGCAAAGCTTCAGGACCTCAGATCAGCTCTTCGTCTGTTACGGAGGCCAGCAGAAGGGGAAGGCTGTCTCCAAGCAGAGGTTAGCCCACTGGATAGTGGATGCTATCGTCCGGGCTTATGATTCCCAGGACGTGCCTTGCCCACCTAGGTTGAGGGCACACTCTACTAGGAGTGTTGCCTCCTCCTGGGCTTTGGCGCAAGGCACCTCGCTGACAGACATCTGTAGAGCTGCGGGCTGGGCGACACCTAACACGTTCGCTAGATTCTATAGCCTCCGTGTTGAACCTGTTTCCTCCCGTGTACTCGCTACGGCCAGTAACGCGAGGAATTAGGTTATGTCGGCTTGCTACGCCATTCCCGCCTCTTGGCCGGATACGTGCGTCTTCTTGCTCCGTTGGTGCCCCAACATACGGTTAACCTCGTGAGTTCCTCCATCACCCCTTCGGCACCAGGCGAGGCGGATCGCCCGGCGCCAGGTCTATTACCTCTCGTGGAGTTGTGTGTAGACTGGGTGTCCCCCAGTGGTCCCTTCGGCGACCCATTTTCTCCACGGTCCTGCTACCCTCCGGGCTAGCATCATGTCTTCCCCTCGACAGACCCTTCTGTCATCCTTGCTGAGTACGCTCCCACCCCTTGGGCTGGGACTACCTCAAGGACTGCCATGTGTTTCACTACCCCACGGGTTAGTACACATGTGTATTCCAGTGCCTCCCTTCGGGCGGGCAGGGGCTTCCGCAGCGTCCCCTCCTACAGGTTGGGCACGCTTTCCCAGTGTTATCCATATCCACTGAGAGGGTCTTGCAGAACAGCAGTGTGATTCTCCTAGCTAGCTCCCGCCAAGACGATAAGAAACTGCTCCGGCGGGTAGCTAAGCTGGGCGCTGGAAGGGGCCAGCACCATGGCGTTTTGTTAGGGATCCCAATTCGTTGGAAACTCCTCCGACGAGACGTAGGAGTTCCCACGAAAGGGAACGTCTCGGTTACGTATGTAACCCTCGTTCTCTGAGTAGGGAACGGAGACGTCTCGTCCCCTCGCCATGCTGCTGCAACTTCGCGGAGGACTGGACACCGTCCGGCTCCTCAGCGAAAAGCAAAGATGCGTGCGTTTGCTTCCGCTTTTATACCCGCACTGGTAGGCGGCGCGCGGAATGCAAATCTTGCATGCCAATGTTTATTGGCTCGTTTTAGTTCACTCAAAGGCAGTTGGTCTCCCTAGCGTGATCCCAATTTGTTGGAAACTCCTCCGACGAGACGTCTCCGTTCCCTACTCAGGGAACGAGGGTTACATACGTAACCAAGACGTTTTCGTGAGCCAAAATCATCAGTATTAAAACAATAAAAGACCTGAAATATTTCAGTTGGTGTGCAATGAATCTAAAATATATGAAAGTTTAATTTTTATCATTACATTATGGAAAATAATGAACTTTATCACAATATGCTAATTTTTTGAGAAGGACCTGTACGTGCTTTATAAGTACTAATAAACAGCCAATATCCCAGTAATACGCATGATAATAAGCAGCTATTAATAGTGAGAATTGGACCCTAAAGTGTTACCATATTCTTAATAGTAATAATCATATTTAATCCATCAGTATCACTTTAGGAGCATCTTTTACTAAATATGAAGATGTTCACATGCATCTCAAGTTCATTTCTACAGGACGTTCTGCAAAACGCTAGTAAGTGAAGGATCAATGATGCTTAATACAGTAATAACCTCCACAAGAATCTCTCTCAGTGTGTGTGTGTGTGTGTGTGTGTGTGTGTGATTCTCTTAGTGTGTGTGTGTATGTGATTCTCTCAGTGTGTGTGTATGTGATTCTCTAAGTGTGTGTGTATGTGATTCTCTCAGTGTGTGTGTATGTGATTCTCTCAGTGTGTGTGTGTGTGTGTGTGTGTGTGTGTGTGTGTGATTCTCTCAGTGTGTGTGTATGTGATTCTCTCAGTGTGTGTGTGTTTGTGATTCCCTCAGTGTGTGTGTATGTGATTCTCTAAGTGTGTGTGTATGTGATTCTCTCAGTGTGTGTGTATGTGATTCTCTCAGTGTGTGATTCTCTCAGTGTGTGTGTATGTGATTCTCTCAGTGTGTGTGTGTGTGTGTGTGTGATTCTTTCAGTGTGTGTGTGTATGTGATTCTCTCAGTGTGTGTGTATGTGATTCTCTCAGTGTGTGTGTGTAGGTGATTATCTCAGTGTGTGCGTGTGTGTGTGTGTGTGTGTGATTCTCTCAGTGTGTGTGTATGTGATTCTCTCAGTGTGTGTGTATGTGATTCTCTCAGTGTGTGTATGTGATTCTCTCAGTGTGTGTGTGTGATTCTCTCAGTGTGTGTGTATGTGATTCTCTCAGTGTGTGTGTGTGATTCTCTCAGTGTGTGTGTATGTGATTCTCTCAGTGTGTGTGTATGTGATTCTCTCATTGTGTGTGTATGTGATTCTCTCAGTGTGTGTGTGTGTGATTCTCTCAGTGTGTGTGTATGTGATTCTCTCAGTGTGTGTGTGTGTGATTCTCTCAGTGTGTGTGTATGTGATTCTCTCAGTGTGTGTGTGTGTGTGTGTAGGTGATTATCTCAGTGTGTGTGTGTGTAGGTGATTCTCTCAGTGTGTGTGTATGTGATTCTCTCAGTGTGTGTGTGTGTAGGTGATTCTCTCAGTGTGTGAATGTGATTCTCTCAGTGTGTGTGTATGTGATTCTCTCAGTGTGTGTGTGTGTGATTCTCTCAGTGTGTGTGTATGTGATTATCTCAGTGTGTGTGTATGTGATTCTCTCAGTGTGTGTGTAGGTGATTCTCTCAGTGTGTGTTTGTGTATGTGATTCTCTCAGTGTGTGTGTATGTGATTCTCTCAGTGTGTGTGTGTGTGTGTGTGTGTGTGTGTGTGATTCTCTCAGTTTGTGTGTGTGATTCTCTCAGTGTGTGTCTATGTGATTCTCTCTTATTTTACCTGGAGTCATCATAGGCAGAATTTTGCTCATAATATTCTCCATCCCACTCGTAGTGTTGCTCATAGCCGTCAATGTATGCAGCATTTTCCACATGATCTTCATCCCCGTGAGGAAGCAGCCTGACCCTGTGCATGCAGGAGGGAAAGGTCAAAGGTTGTGATGCAGTAATGAGATATCCTGCATGCGTCTCAGATGTTTCCCCTGTGAAAAAACTCCATGATCTATTTGACTCCTGTAGAGAAGAGTCTCTAATTCTAAAGTCTTCAATTTATAACTCTATACGATAATGCATGTCAACACTTAAATCATTTTTATTTTTCCTAAGAGAATTAAAAGAAACATCTGAGACAAAGTTGAGCTATGAAAGAGCAATAACATTTTCCTATTTATTTACCCTACCAATAACTTCTAAAACACATAGGAAATGATTATTTCTCAGAAACAGAATAAAGGTGACAATACAATGTGATAATGATTGTGTCTGGCAAGATACTAACAGACCTGTTTTTCTGTCACACTGAATTTTTATAATCTCTTTTCTTAATTATAAAGTCTTATCCTCATTATCCTTCGTAACATGTGTGTGAATTAGCATTTCACTGGTAAAAGTGATCTTATCTAAAGCTGTAATGATCAGCTTCTTCATCGCAGTGGAAAATGTCAACATCCTGCTTCTGCAAAAGTGTAAACAGACAGATAGTGTGTGTGTGTGTGTGTGTGTTAGTATTAGAGTACTATGATACAACAGAAGGGTTAAATGACAAAATAATAGGCCATATGAAGGAACAGAAAAGTTAAACATCAACATTAGGGTTCTGTGAAGGGCAGAAATGTTCTGTAGATGATTATAATGTATTTATTATAATATGATTATCGTCGCTGTCCGATGAAAACCGCGTATGTCCATTTTGCCGATTTTGAGATTTTTCGACGGATAGAATGTCCAGGTTCATTTCCGTATACAGTATGCTTCACATGTCTAAATGACCAATGAAAAGTTGTGAAATCATGTCATCTGATTTTCACGTATATCCATTTGGTGTCAAAGCTGTCAATCACGCCGCGTATCTCCCGCCCTGAGGCGTCTCGCAGGTCTAAGCGTCTCTGGAAGCTCAGCATTGTATAGCCGAATAACTCTGTGAGGTAAAGTATCAGCAAATGTTTGTTTTTGACAACTCTTCAAGTTTATTATATATTCGCAATATATTGACAACTGTTATTTACCGGTAAATGGTCTAGACGAAGTAATTGTCACTGTTTATTGTGGAGATGTTAACGCACGGGTCTGTTAACTTAATAGTCTACTTTTAAGGTAGTCTAATATTTTTCTGACTAACAAATTACTGACACAGTAAAGGGTAGATTTAAATATAGAATAACGAATTTTAAATAAAGAAAAAACGAAAATTAAATAAAGAAAAACGAGATTAATTTAGATTGATAACGTTACGGGTAAAAAGGCTAATACATGTTGGGTCGGTGTACTTTTTCGTTCATTTCGGAATGAAAGATTAAATGTAAAAAAAAGGGTGCAGCTTGTTTTTTTGTTTAAAAGAAAAAACATAAATGGCTGTATTTTTTTGTAGGCTACATACCACGCGCCGGCCCTGGGTTCAGCAATGAGTGTATTGATTCATTGTCCCTTCTTAGTTTGCAAGAGACATTTAATAAACTGAGCGTATTTAATAAACTGAGACGTAGGCTATAATACACTTTAACCTGTTAACCTGTTAAGCTGCAGGTTAATAAACTGAGCGTAGCCTATTCATCTGTCAATATGAAACGTGACTTGGCCATTCTAATTAATGATCGGAAGAACGCGTATCGACCACCGTTACTATAAAATATGCACGTATGTCCATTTAAACTCGAATTTGGTCAAATGTGGATTATATCATTACACTGGCAAGACTATGGTTACATTTAAAGATGCCGTACCAAGTATGACACCGCTACGTTCAACTGCTTTTGAATTACGGTGTTTTTTTCACTTCCTGAAAAGTAACCGTTTTGGACATACGTGAGTTTCATCGGGCAGCGACGTTATGAATATTAGAGTACTATGACACAACAGAATGTAGATGGATTTATAATGTACGGAGCCCCTATATAAAAAATATGAGATGGAAGGGAAACATAATAAGTCGCATTGACTTATTATTTTTCCCTTCCATCTAATTTTTTTGTCACCATCATGTGAAAATAAAAATAAATATGAGATGGAAGGAAAAATGCTTGTGCGTTCTCTCGCAAATGTTTAGCATTCCCCTGGGAGACTTGTGTGTGAACGCAAAAGCATTGCCAAATATTTATTCCTCCCATCTCATATTTATTTTCTTCACCATGTCCCTTCAGGGCCTCTGTAATAATGTCTCAATGGCTCTGAGTTATAGTGTATAGTAGGGATGCACCGATACCAGTATCGGTATCGGGCCCGATACCAAGCTCATGTACTTGTACTCGTACTCGTAAAAATACCCCGATACCAAAGACCGATACCTCACGTGACATGTGACCTCACGTATATCCTTAGCTTATATTTCTTAATTCTTATGAACACTCTTCCTGCAGTTGTAGTGTTGCTAGATTTAATAGTACAGTCTAATATTTCACTTTACACTTTCGGCCTGGGTCCGAAATTAACACCCACCAAGCGCCAAATGCGGGTAGATTTTCTGTTTGGCAAGTAAATCTCAAAAGGCTATCCGCCCCACTGGCGGGTGAATGTTCATACCAAAATAGTAATGTAACGAGTTAACGTTAACGAGTCCTCTTATCGATGCTCCTGCTCCAAAGCGAATTTTTTGTCCCGCCATAGTCTTATTTGATCTGGGAGTAATGTAGACGACAGTAGTGCGTGTGACAGGGCGCAACTGAAGCACGAGCAGAGAGAGGTCGCGCGCGCACTTTCTCTTAGTGCTGTCTTGCTCTCTCTCGTTGTCACATATTAATCAAAATAAATCGACACGATGGTAAAAGGTCGGAAGACCATAGTTTCATGTGGAGCATTCGGATATATTTTTTCCTGAATTACCGCTGGGTGTGAATTGTGCTAAAATACCTTATCTTCTCTGAAGCGTTCTGCACATTCAGCTGACATAAACCACACTTTAAATAAACGGAAAAACCTATCCAGTGATTAAATGTTCTCTTTCGAGAGGTTCTCTCGTATTGCGTAAGCTAGCTTACGCTGCGGGAAAGATTCATCTTTGCTGAGAGTTTGAAGCCAAAAAATGATTTCATAATTTGTATCCATTGACAACGCAGTTCCTCTGCGGCAGACCTAGAGCAGGCTAGCTAGCAGCTCATTGGTTCGCTCAGAGAGAACTGCTTAAGCCTATGGGAGAGCGCGACTGAACCTGCTGCCAATGGGAAGCGCCCGCGCGTTCATTGCATCATGGCCCGCCAGAATGGGCGTGGCTATGGTGTATATAACAGTCTCTCCCAGGCTTATATGTTGATTCATTTCATCTTCAGCGAGCTACACGCTTCTGCTGTCCTGAGAAAAAGCCGTCGCCGTCGAGAAGGCATCACTCTAGCGAGCTCCCGGACCCTGAAGAAGCCGGCCGTCTTCGCCACCTTCAGCCGCCCTGCAAGCTAGCGCCATCCGACGACTGTATCCTTTTCTCTATATATAAAAGAGCCGAGCGTCTTTGTAAAGATGTCTCGTTTTTCCTGCGGCTCTTGCCGCGCTCCTCTCGAGGACGGACACCGCCATGTCGTTTGCGCTCTCTGCCTGGGACTCGAGCACGCAGAACTCGCCCTCGCGGATGGAGGATGCGACTTCTGTGAGAGCCTGCCGTTGTCGTCCCTGCGGGCAAGACTTCTGGCGGCACAATCCGCTCCCGCGCCGCCTCTCTCTTCGCTGCGTAAGAAGAAACGCCGCGCCCAGAGGCCGCCGGAGCCCCCTGCGGAACCATGCGGGCCGCCGCCGCCGCTTCCCGCTCTCCCTCCCCGCCCCAGCCGGACATACAGTTGCCGCCGAGTGGCCGCTCTGTCGCTTCCGATGACGCCGCGGAGGAGAAGGATTCCTGTTCACTGCTCGCGTCAGACAGTGAGGAATGGTCATCTCTCGGATCCACGAGAGAGTCACCGGGCCGCCCCATTCCTGCCTGAACTTCACGCAGAGCTGACGAAGTCCTGGAATGCCCCGCTCTCGGCTAGAAACCGCTCCGATATATATCCGCCTCGCTGCGCTCGGTGGACGGAGCCGCCGAAAAAGGTTACTCAGCCATGCCGCCCGTTGAGGACTTGGTCGCCGCACACCTCTGCCCGCCCTCTGCTAGATGGCGCTCTTCCCCCACGCTTCCTTCGAAAGCTTGCAGAGCGACCTCAAACTTTCATGCTCGCGCTTATGCCGCCGCCGGTCAGGCCGCCGCAGCGCTACATTCTATGTCTGTCCTCCAAGTGTTACAGAGCGATATTCTCCGTGAGTGGGCCGAGAGCGGTAGAAACCCCTCCTCCGCTGTCACGGATCTGAGAAGTGCTACGGACCTCGCCCTTCGCGCCACTAAAGCCGCCGCACAAGCTCTGGGGAGATGCATGGCCAGCCTTTGTGTATCCGAGAGACACTTATGGCTCACGCTCGCCGACATGGGAGATTCTGAGCGCGCCGCGTTTCTTAACGCGCCCCTCTCCCCGACGGGCCTTTTTGGATCTGCTGTCACGGGAATCGTCGATCGCTTTTCCGAGGTCCAGAAAGCCACTCAGGCCATGAATTTGTTTCTGCCCCGCCGCGCTAGCTCTTCCGCAGGCCGCTCTCACGAGCCTCCTGCCAGAGCTCCACCACAGCGCCCTCCTCCGCAGACTCAAACAGCCCAGCGCAGACAGGGCGGCCGCCCTCGCTCTCACTCTGACAGCCGCCGCAGACCGCCGCCCCCACGGGGCCCGCGAACCCAAGATCACGCTGAAGCCTGATCATCAGAAGTCTGCCTAGCAAAGTTAAGAAAACGACGGCGCTCTCCCGCTGCGGCCGGACCGCCGTCAAAGCTTCGCCCTCTGCCAGTCCCCGTTGTTTCGCCGACTGCTGTAGTGTTTACCGCCACAAACAAGCTGGTGTCCCTGCCCGCTTGCGAGCGACAAAAAGCCATTTTTACGGCTACCCAGAGAAATCTCAAAAAGAGAAAATATGCCGGTTGTGTAGAAAATGTGACACATACCCCGTGTCTCTCTCAGAGCCCCATCACATGAAACGGGCACAGCCCGCTCTAATATCAGAGAACATAAACACGCCCACGAATTCATGAGTGTCCCCTCTCTGCTCGCTCTGTTTCACGGCCCATAGACTCCTCTCTGAGTGCAAGTCCCGTTGCCACACACATTCAAAGCGCGCCCACACACTGTGTCCAGCCCGCTATGTACAGCAATCAGGGCGACATAGCCATTCGGCCACTAGCCGCATGCTCCAAAGCGTGGGAAGCCATTCCAGGCATTTCCCCGTGGGTGCTAAGCATTATAAAGAACGGCTATCTGCTACAGTTTCGCCGCCGCCCGCCTCGTGTGCGCGCTCGGCTCGAATCTACTGTCAGCCCGCTGGCCGCCGGCACGCTCCGCTCAGAAATTGCGACGCTGTTGCAAAAGGGCGCCATAGAGAGAGTCCCGCCATCTATGACCGAGTCGGGGTTTTACGGCCGTTATTTTCTGGTTCCCAAGAAAGACGGCGGCCTCAGACCGATTTTAGATCTCAGGTTTTTGAACAAAGTGCTCATGAAGAGACCGTTCAAGATGCTCACTACCAGGAAACTCCTCGCGCAAGTGCGCCAGGGGGACTGGTTCATCTCTCTAGACCTGAAAGACGCCTATTTTCAGATCCAGATAAATCCCCGTCACAGGCCATTCTTACGTTTCGCCTTCGAGGGTCATGTTTATCAATACGCCGTTCTCCCGTTCGGCTTATCCCTGGCGCCCCGTACATTCACAAAGTGCATGGATACGGCGCTCGCCCCCCTGCGGAGCCAGGGGCTGCGCATATTGAATTATCTAGACGACTGGCTGATTTTGGCCCAATCACAGACGGAGCTTCTGTCGCACCGCGCAGTTCTCCTCGACCATCTGAAAACGCTGGGCCTCTCTGTCAACTGGACAAAGAGCTCCCTTCAACCCAGTCAATCGTTTTCCTTTATAGGAATAGATTTGAACTCGATCACGATGACGGCTCGCCTGTCCGCACAGCGCGCACGCAGTGTTCAGCGACTAGCCGCCTCGTTTCAGATGGGCACCCGCACACCTCTGAAAACTTTTCAGAGGATGCTGGGTTACATGGCCTCAGCCTCCGCTGTGCTTCAGCTGGGCCTTCTGCACATGCGCCCGCTTCAGCTTTGGTTAAACAGCCGTGTACCCCACCGCGCGTGGAACACGGGCCGCCAGCTGATCAGGGTTACGCAGACATGTCTCACGGCGCTGCAGCCATGGACAGTAGCAGAATGGTTTCGGCAGGGCGTCACGATGGGGACCTTTTCCCGCCGAAAAGTCATCTCGACAGATGCATCCAACACGGGTTGGGGTGCAGTCTGCGAGGGCTCACCGGCCTTTGGCCATTGGTCGACTCAGGAAAGCCCCTTACACATAAACTGTCTGGAAATGCTTGCGGTCGAGAACGCGCTCTCGCGCTTCCTCCCGCTCATTCGGGGACACCACGTCCTGATCCGTTCGGACAACATGGCTGTGGTCTCCTATCTCAACCGTCAGGGCGGTGTCAGATCCAGGAATCTCTTTCTACTGACACACCGCATTTTAGTTTGGTCTCAGAGCCGCCTGCTCTCGCTCAGAGCGACGCATGTGCCGGGCCATCTGAACGACGGTCCAGACATACTGTCCAGGAACCTCATCTCCACAGGAGAATGGTCCCTGAACACACAAACGGTCCAAATACTGTGGCGGCTATTCGGCAGAGCAGAAGTGGACCTCTTCGCGTCAGAAGAGAACACTCACTGCCCAATATTTTTTTCAAGGAGCGAGGACGCGCTAGCCCAGGAATGGCCTCGCCGCCCGCTCTATGCATTCCCTCCGATCGCTCTGTTACCGCAGGTAATTCAGAGGATCAGAGACACACGCCACTCGGTGCTCCTCATAGCTCCGCTTTGGGAGAGTCAGAATTGGGTTCCGGAGCTCACTCAGCTGTCACAGACAGCCCCGTGGCCCATCCCAGTCAGAGCAGATCTCCTCTCTCAAGCTCGCGGCACGATCTGGCACCCCCATCCACGGCGCTGGGCGCTACATGCATGGGTGATCAACGACTATTCGTCGATTTGCCAGAGGGAGTAAGAAACACTATCATACAGGCTAGAGCACCTTCCACGAGAAGGCTCTATGCGTCTAAATGGTCTGTGTTCTCAAAATGGTGCACCGACAAACATCTGGACCCACGGTCATGCAAGGTGCCGTCTTTGCTAGTTTTCCTTCAAGAGATGCTGGACAAGGGCAGGTCCCCCTCCACTCTCAAGGTTTACGTGGCAGCCGTTGCGGCGTTCTCTGAACCCCGACGCGCTCAGTCCCTGGGCAAAGACGAGTTAGTCATCCGCTTCCTCAGGGGAGCTAAGAGGATGAACCCTCCGCGGCCCCCTTCGGTTCCTATCTGGGATCTTTCTATAGTCCTCGAAGCTATGAAAGCACCCCCGTTCGAACTGCTCGAGTCTGTGGACCTAAAATACCTCTCGCTCAAAACCGTTTTTCTGACGGCTCTGTCCTCAGTAAAACGCGTGGGGGATCTTCACGCGCTCTCATCCAGCGCCGCGTGTCTTGAGTTTGGACCGAATGATTCTGTTGTCATTCTCAAACCTAGGCATGGCTATGTCCGGAAAGCGATTGGTACCCCGTTCAGGGCTCAGATTATTTCCCTATCGGCTCTGCCTTCATCCGATAGTGAGCGCGACGCCAATCTCCTCTGCCCGGTGCGGGCTCTGAGATTGTACACTACGCGCGCTGCCGCGTTCAGACGCGCTGAGCAGCTTTTCGTGTCGTTTGGGGGGCGCACCAAAGGCCTGGCCGCTTCTAAACAGACACTGTCTAGATGGATAGTGGACGCTATCGCCTCTGCTTACGCATCTAAATGCCTGCCCTGCCCTCTGGGCATCAGGGCGCACTCCACTAGAGGCATGGCCTCATCGTGGGCATGGTCCTGTGGAATTTCCATTCATGACATTTGTGTGGCTGCGGGATGGGCCTCCCCGTCCACTTTTGTCAGATTTTACAACTTGGAAGTTCCCGCCTTGCAGGCAAAATTACTAGCTGTCTAAGACCAGCTCCCTATGAAGCTGCATTACTGGGAGTCCCTCACACAACCGGTTCGCCCCTTGTGCTCTCCTTAGATGCTTATGTATACACTTCATGTGCCCGCTCTGCCGGCCTCATATTACATTCACTCCACGATAAAAATCCCCCGGTATCACCCTGGGATTCATGAGTGGATTCATAGCGCGCACGGCGTTGACCAGGTGTTACGCAATACGAGAGAACCTCTCGTAAGAGAACGAATCGGTTACCTAACGTAACCTCGGTTCTCTCTAGAAGAGGGAACGAGTATTGCGTTCCCGGCCGTGCTTGCGCTACTAGCGTTTCGCTTCACGCTGAAATAAATCAACATATAAGCCTGGGAGAGACTGTTATATACACTATAGCCACGCCCATTCTGGCGGGCCATGATGCAATGAACGCGCGGGCGCTTCCCATTGGCAGCGGGTTCAGTCCCGCTCTCCCATAGGCTTAAGCAGTTCTCTCTGAGCGAACCAATGAGCTGCTAGCTAGCCTGCTCTAGGTCTGCCGCAGAGGAACTGCGTTGTCAATGGATACAAATTATGAAATAATTTTTTGGCTTCAAACTCTCAGCAAAGATGAATCTTTCCCGCAGCGTAAGCTAGCTTACGCAATACTCGTTCCCTCTTCTAGAGAGAACCGAGGTTACGTTAGGTAACCGATTCGTTTTCTGTGTTGACACAAATCTTGTGGGATGTCCTAGCTGCCAGGATAATCACACAACGCGAACACATCCGATAATGACATTGACACGTCCAATTCGCGAACTAATGACTCATTTGAACCGATTCATTTTAATTTTATTTTAAAACTGATATTTCCAGTCCTTCAGTTACTGATCGGATCAGTCAGAGTAAATGGAGTAAAAAAAAATAGGCAGAGTAAAACTAAATATTTTTTTGAAATAATTATAATATATTATTATTGCATATATTTTATTAAATAAACAATTAATACATTTAATTTGTACAGAACTATGTTCATATAGGCACCACCACAAAAATATTATTTTAATGTGTGTAAATTGTGTAATATGTGTGTAAATAAAAGTAAAAATGGAAAATAATAGACCAGAAATATGACAAAAATGTTTTAATATAGCCTATATATAAATTAATGTATATGTGACACAAAAAGGCTGTTTATTATTTTGGCCGGTAAAAAATATGCTTGGCTGGTGGATTTTTTCATCTACCAGTCCCCGTGGCAGGTGAGCCAAAAAGTTAATTTCGGACCATGCTTTCGGCTGTGATTACATTGTTACTCAGTGTTATGTTATAAACATTTGTTCTGTGATTTCTTTGGCACTTTAGGACAACTTTGATTGTCTTGTTGTCTGTGATTTCTTTAGCACTTTGACAACTTTGTGACAGGCAGGTAAAAATTACATTCATTATGTCCTTGGTTTTGCCCTTTGGAGATTATTGGACACTGTGAAATTTGGGCTTTGAAAATTTGTGATAAGCACATAAGAATGATTTATTTTTAAACATAAGTTTATTTAAGTTGTTGAAAATAAAGATGCTGATATGTTCATTAGTCTCATTGTGTTGTTCTTAGAAAATTGCCACATAAAACGAGACCCCCCCCCCCAGTACAACAGGCATCGATATCGGTATCGGCGAGTACCAAAAAATATCGGTACTCGTACTCGATCCTTAAAAAGTGGTATCGGTGCATCCCTAGTGTATAGAATTGCATTTTTATTAGACTGGAGTCTGCGGGTGAAGGAGGTTATGTACGGTCACAGAGGTTTACTCGGGGTTGAGCTACGGCATTAACACTGGGTCATTCGTGATCAGTAGAGAGTGTTAAATCAGTGTTAAATCCTCTCCTGCGCCTGATAGAGGACCGGCACCAACAAGCTACACTCAAAAAAATGCTGGGTTGTTTCTGTAAACAAATTGTTGGGTTGATTGTGCTGGGTCAAAATGCTGGGTTGTTTGAGGTACTGTAAACACATTGGGTCTCATTCATGAAACATTCGTAAATATACGAGTAAATATATGAGTGATTTGCGCGTAAAGAGACCTTTCCGAAAACTCTTCTCCTGATTCACAAATACTTTGTAACCATCAGATGTGATAGTAAAATGTGTGTGTGCGTTAATGAATTACAATCAGTCGTAAATGGGACGCGTGTGCACGCTCATTCTCAATTACCATAAATCCCGCCCATTAAATCCGACTGACAACTATATATGGGCATCATATTATGACACAAAACGAAGGATTTCAACGTGTCTTCTCAAAAGCGAATGAAAAATAAAAATTTCTAAGATGCAGAAATTGAAATTTTCTCTGAAAATACGCCTTTCGCGCAGCGCTCTATCTGCCAAATCTAGCAAAAGCGTTATATCAGACATCGTAAATGTTTCTTGTTATGCCTGATTTTGGCCATTTTATAGGAAACAATTTCCGTAACAATTAAGGGGCTATTAGTTTGCCCAGCCCTATCGAAAGCAATTAATTATTTTATTAAAGTGTTCCGTTTGCAGATGCTATTACTGGCTCTCATAATAAAAGTAAAAAGAAAAAAACGTATGTATTTACTATATATAATATTTTTTTTTGAAAATACTGTGTAAATATGTACCCGATTAAGGTGAATTAAAATGCAGCCTTATTAATGAGCAAAACGTTCGGATGTTAAGCGCACTATTTACGCGTGGCTGGGAGCAGGTGTAGATTTCTTGCGTACCAACTAACATTTGGAAAATACGAACATTTTAATGAATCCGTAAATTTACGCCAGAACCACTTTACACACGATTTACACAAAAATTAGTTCTGCTCGTGTTTCATGAATAAGACCCATTATTGGGTTGCTTATGCTGGGTCAAATGAGTTGTAAGGGGGTCATTCACAAATAAACAGCTGGTTGGGTTATTTTGACCCAGCAGCTGGTTTATTACTTATTTATTCTTTGCGGAACTTTCTGGATTCTTCACTTCGGACTCGAGGATGACGCCACTCGGAGCGGGCAGTGTTTTATGGTAAGTTAATCTGAATATGTACCTATATTTTTAACAAGTTGTGGTTACAGCAAGCTAATTTCACTGTTCAACATACAGTGATATGGAAGTGTGAGGGGTAACGTATTTATTCTGTAAAACATTAAATAGCCACAGCTAGCCGGTTAGATTTTTTGACAAAATGCCGCATTGTTAAATCCTTAGTTGTAAACCAGCTATATCAGCAGCCTTTATGAAATATGCAGTTTAAATTGTAAATTCATCACGTAATTATCGTGGGAAATTAACGTTAGTCATAGTGAGTTGTGTGTGGAAAGTCTGCTGGCATATTTAAGAAATACTCTACTCGTCAGAAGATTTTTTTTTAGTAAATGTATGACGTGCAATCTTTACAAACAGCGACTGCGGAAACAAATCGATTTCATGTTAAGCATTTTCTCGCCCTGAAAACCAATTACAAGTGAAGACGTGAGGTAGCTACAAAGACTAATTTAGTAGGATATTAAGACAGTGGTCATGGACCAAGTGTGCGCGAATCATTTTTGCGGCCAAGTAATCTTTTTTTTGCTATAGCTATTCACAACAGCGCCATCTTAAACACCGGGCAGAAAAGTCAGAAATGCTACTTTAGAAATATGAATTGTTATATACAAGCATACTATTTACAGTTTTTTACAATCACTATGACAATTTTTTCAATACTTTCAACAAATTTCCTAAACTCTTAACGCACCAACACACCTTCAACACACAATTGGCAAAACGGTTCATTTCATGCTCAAAATCACACACTGTAAACTAAACTCCAACACAAATTTTCAAAATACAATAATACACTATCAACAATACACTATGTCTACCAAAACACTGCAAACATGTCTCAAAATCAAATAATTTTTCAAAACACTAACATATGTTCTCGTCCAACAGGAATATTTAGTCAATCATAGCACAATGTCATAAAAACACGAACATCAGATGGAATTACAGAAACTGCATTATTTTATATGTGTTAGGTATGCCCTTATACAACAGACAGTATATTGTATTGATCATAGATTGTGTTTTGCACTGCAGTTTCTTTTGAAGCCTCTCTACATTTTTGTTTTGTTGGGTTTAGGTCTTTTGCTGCAGAAATTCAATAAAAAAAGACCCATCTCAGAGTGCTTTATAGAATGTACGGTTACTGTAATGAAAAAATTGCAGCAATAAATAAACTTTAGCCTGGGTTAGGTTTAGAACATGGTGTTTTGTGTTCTGACATACAGTGTTAAAGCATTGGTAAATTTGCCAGTAAAAATCCATTGTTTTGGTCTTGTTTGAGCTTGTGTGTAAAAGAAGTTCAAGCATTTTAAATTTGTGTTAATTGTATGCATTTTGTGTTAACGCAACAATAAATGTGTTAACGGATGTAGTGCTAACTGTGTTAAGAGTTTTGGAAATGTGTAAGTATTGAAAAAATTATCATAGCAATTTTAAAAACTGTAATGAATAAGGTGGATAGACATTCTCTAATCCACTCTCTAACAGTAGGTGGCGCTTAGGAACAGCAGAAATTGAACCGTTTCCCTGGTAACGGCTATACACAAAGCAGCGCTGCACTAGTAAACACTACTTTATGAGGCATTACATGGAGGTAAGTTAAGATTAAAAAGAAAATGATTCAAAATCAAAACTTTGAACATGTTCTTCTATTTATTTCTTTGCATGACTCTTTCCATCTACATGCCATGGTTTGATCTGCCACAATGATGTGGTAAAATAAATCATCTGACAGCAACAAAAGGCAAGTCCAATCTTGATGTTTTTAAGTACATCATAAAACTGTATTAATTCTGTTTACAGTTTTTTTTATTCGCTTTGGTACTATTTTCACAAGTAAGGTGTACATTTTCAAAACTCTTAGTGCTAATATCACAACAGATCATCAAAAGTGCACTTTTTTCAAACATTTCATCATGTTTTCAATTGTGTTAGTAAAATTCACAAAATCACAAAGTATCCTTTTCACAACACAAAATAAGTGTTTCATCTACATAAATGTTTCATTCACAGTAACTGCCTTTCATAAAGCTCTTATTATCAAACTTTTGATTTGCATCTCTTTTTGTTCAGTTTAATACATTTGTCTATTATTTAATCCAACTGATCTTAATGGTTAATCAATTAATCATTTGGTACACCTATAGATTTCTATACAAGTGAAACTCGAAAAATTAGAATATTAAGTTTATGTATTTCAGTAATTCAAATAAAAAGGTGAAACTACAGTAATACATTTAGTATATAGAACTATATACACATGCATGATTATACTTTTCAGGGGGATGACATTTCTGTATTTACAGTAAAATTATTTTCTTATTGATTTCATGTAATATTCTAATTTTCAGAGATTTTGAATTTGGTTTTTCATAAGCTGTAAGACATAATCATCAAAATTATAACTTTGCACGATATTCAAATTTTTCGAGTTTCACCTGTAGATATTGATTCTATATACAGTTTCTATAGAACTTGTTTGCAATTTCCGATATGGATAACCAAATGTAATGAATTATTTTTACATAAGTGATTTATAGATAATAACCACCACTATGTTCAAAGTGTGTGCACACGCATGTGTGTGTGAGAGGGAGATACAGAGAAATTTGCCATTTGTGAAAACACTGTAAAGCAGAATACAGTATAAGGGAGAGGAAACGGTCAGTGACTGTAAAACATCAGATTGAATAGAGATGCATCAGTAGAAGGGAGACAGATGGCATCAAATACAGCATTTTAAATTACAGTATGTATGTCATACATACAGTGATACTGTAAACAGATGACCATGGACAGCCACATTACTGTAACTCAACCTAAAGTGTAAAGGTCCACTACAGTAGATTCAGTCAAATGTTATAGAGTGAAATCATTTACTGTATTGCCAGCAAACTCTGTTCTAGCACAGAACCTCATGGCTGTGTCATACTTCATCACAGCTTTTGATAACTCACTGCAGATACTATTACAAACATTATGGATTCAATTACATAGGTTAGGTAATGCACATGTTTTTTTCTAATGTGGCAACTGTAGCCTGTATTACTGTAATTATTTCAGCAACAAGGGAGATGTAAAACATGTGTCTTGCATTGTTTGCTGTTGAATGAACTGATTGTTAAAAGTACTAAATTGAAAGTAATCATACTGTTGTGTTTCTGTGATTAAACCAAACGTTCTCATTACATATTACAATAATCTTGTGTTTGAAACAATGATTATGTGGACTGAAAAATGTATAACTGTAATGATAGCATGGGATCATGTTTTGAAAGAATGACTAGCTGTGTTACAAGTGTGATCAGTTTGGATTTTTGTACTAAGAGTTTTGAAAATGTACACATTACTTGTGAAAATAGTACCAAAGCAAATAAAAAAAACTGTAATGTATAGTTGTATGGAAACAGACAAACAATCTTCCATGTTTACAGTAAATCATGAAAGTTTCAAGATAACGAGATTCATTGTCACCAATTAGCGTGGAGCATGAACCAATTAGACTACAATATCCATGGATGTAGCCTAATATTTTATATCATACTGTAATGCTTCATCAGACACTGTGTCTATGGTCCCAAATACTGTACCACCTTTTCAGACTATTTAAAGTATTGACAGTACTGCACTGTAGAGATGCAGGCCCTTGGAATTGCTTGTCCAATTCTGCCAACTCGTTACTGATGATTGAGGGCACATTGTGGAATGAGTATATAAAGAGTTGATTGGGATCCAATTGCAAGAGCATAGTGATATGTAACATGGAGCCAGCAGGTGATCCAGGTCACAATGGAGGTCAAGCAGTGGTGGGAGGAAGACGAGGAAGACGTGTTGGTCAAAGGAATGGTAGGGGACAGGCAGCCCTTCTGAGAGGTGGTCGTGGGCCTCGTTTGAGAGGTGTGGGGGAACGTGGTAGAGGACAGGCACCCCTTCTGAGAGGTGGTCGTGGGCCTCGTTTGAGAGGTGTGGGGGAACGTGGTAGAGGACAAGGCCACGGACCAAGACAGCGGCAGCAACAGCATAGAGTGTCCAATGAAATTCGGGCAATAGTTGTAGACCATGTCATAAATCATGGCATGACAATGACTGAGGCGGCTACAATGATACAACCAAACCTGAGAAGGTCAACCGTGGCCTCAATAATCAGAACTTTCCGCAATGAGAACCGGTAAGTTATCAGCATGCACTAAACATTATGCTACTCTCAATTGTCAAATGACTGCATACCAATGTGTATCACAGAATAGGTGATGTGACCAAGTGTCTTCTTACTCTAATGTTCCCTGTAGAATTGTGACTAGGCCAAATAGTGGAGGCAGAGGCAAAATTCTAACTGACCAGCAAGAGCAGGCTGTGGTCGATTTGGTTCGGGCCAGAAATGATATTCGCCTTACAGAAATTCGCCAGCATATCTTGGACAATGAAGACATGTTCAACAATGTGGGATCCATAAGTTTGCCGACCATTGCACGCATACTGAAAAGGCACCAGGTATCTATAAAACAACTATACCATGTGCCTTTCGAAAGAAATGCAGACAGAGTGAAACAAATGAGGACTGAGTATGTTCAGGTAAGTTCAGTTTCAAGACGGCTGTTGTAAAAACATTCCCAAAAATTCTACATTGTACGGTAATCTCTAAATCTCTTTCCAAAATGTATTTTTAGAGGGTGATGGAGCTGGATGCTGATGACGACCATCACAAATTCATATATTTGGATGAGGCAGGTTTTAATCTGGCCAAGACAAGGAGGAGAGGTCGGAATTTCATTGGCCAGCGGGCAACCATCCAAGTACCTGGACAACGTGGGGCCAACATTACCATGTGTGCGGCTATATCAGAAGATGGTGTGGTGGGACGCAGACCTCATATTGGACCATATAATGCAGCTCTCCTTGTCACCTTTCTTGATGAGCTCGAACAGGTTTGTAGAGCTGAAGGTGTGACCTATGTCATTGTCTGGGACAATGTCAGGTTCCATCATGCTCATGTGGTGCAAGCATGGTTTCAGGCCCATGCACAATTTACCACCCTGTATTTACCCCCATACTCCCCCTTCCTTAACCCGATTGAGGAATTTTTCTCCGCATGGAGATGGAAGGTTCATGATAGGCACCCTCATGAACAAGTCACTCTTCTCCAGGCCATGGATGACGCCTGCAATGACATCACAGCAGACCAGTGTCAGGCCTGGATTCGCCATGCACGAAGGTTTTTTCCAAGATGTTTGGCTAATGAAAACATCCATTGTGATGTAGATGAGAACCTGTGGCCAAATCCACAACACAGAGTTGATGACAATGTAGAAGTACAGTAATCACTGCTGTTTTATTTCTTACAGTGCAAGCAAGTTGAGGAACACTGCATTTGATGGTTTACAGTACTGTCTTTTCTTTTCTATTTCATTGCATTTGATGGTTTACAGTACTGTCTTTTCTTTTCTATTTCATAGCTAATTACTGTATTTTTGCTTTGATTAAAATAAACCAATGTTGTGATTGTACTGTAGTGTTTTGCATCAATATATTACAAACTTTGTTCAATGATTCCACTTTGTCTGTATTCTCTCTACTACTGCAGTACTTTACAGTAACAGAGGTATTTACTGTACATGTAGTACCATAATGAAACCTGTATCACCTATTTTGTTCTACAATAGTTAATGATTGTACGAACAATGACAGAGTGAAACTATCGGTTGCTTGTGTGTGGGTGATCTATAGTTGTGTTTCAATGGTATTTCACAGTAAATTTGTTTTTTGAACCAATGATTGTGCAAGTGCAAGATTTCTTTAAAGATGTGAATGCACAATGCAATGTTTTGAACATTAGACAACCTGTGTTACAAGTGATAACCGTTTTGAGTTTTGTGTCTAGAGTTTTGAAAAATGACATCAAGGTTCTGAAAATAGTAGCAAAGTGATTGTAAAAAACTGTAAAGTTGCATTAGGGAGTTTTGAGAAAATGTTGACTTAGCCTGAAAATTTGAACAAGCACAACTTCCAGGTCCAACCCCCTTGCTCTCTGCTGCGCTACAGCCCTCCCTCCACAGCTCCTCCCCCACAGCGGAGCCTGCCGTGAACGCGCAGGCTAGTAAACAGGACCACCGATGACGGCAGATTATAAACAGTTATGGAACATTCACTAATAGGGACGAAACATCAACAATATGCTTTACATTGACTATGGCCTGCCCATACTTTGACTACAAACTTGGTCCTCAAATCATTATGTATTTTGCAATACATGTAACTTTATAACGTTGCACTCTTTCTATAAGTTATAAATAGATAGTAAGATAACGTTAAAGGATTAGTTCACTTTTAAAAAAAACTTTTGCTGATAATTTACTCACCCCCATGTCATCCAAGATGTCCATGTCTTTCTTTCTTCAGTCGAAAAGAAATTAAGGTTTTTGATGAAAACATTCCAGGCTTTTTCTCCATATAATGGACTTCAATAGGACACAAACGTTTCAAGGACCAAATGACAGTTTCAGTGCAGCTTCAAAGGGCTTTAAACGATACCAGACGATGAATAAGGGTCTTATCTAGCGAAACGATCGGTCATTTAAAAAAATAAATACAAAACTTTAAGTTTTATAAGCACAAATGCTCGCCTTGCTCTGTTCTATGATGCACGTTCGTGATCCTGTTCGAACTCGTTCATCAAAATAAACAAATCTTTTTTCGAGTCATTTCATTCGTTGAATGAACGAAATGACTCGAAAAAAGATTCGTTCATTTGGATGAACGAGTTCGAACAGGAGAGTCACGAACGACGGTACGCGCTCGCGCTGTGCAAGAGAGGGGTGATCACCGCGTACACGAGCGTGATTGACACTGCTAAGACATTCCTCCTGGCTCTGATTGGTTGTTTCTGACCGGGAGCGGTGTATTTCTGCAAATGGCAATAGGACCACAGGGAGGAGCCAGAGGAGCTTGATTTTTTCCACAGATTATCTGTCTCATATTCTACTGTCAGGACATAATGACAGTTTTAACAAATATTTGTGTACAAAAGCTACCTACTGGAGCTTTAACTTGTTTTAAACTGAAGCATGAATCATTTTATCATGCAAAACCATTTTTTTTCTGAACATCTTCACAGTTTTTTTTTCCTTGTATGACTCTTTCCATCTAAATGCCATGGTTTAAGCCATCACCTGGAAATGAACACCATGTGACAGAAATAAAAAGCAAGACAAATCTGAATGTTTTGTATAAGAATACATCAAAAAGCTGCATTAACTGGTGTTAAAGTACAAGCTGAGTCTTTTATTCTGGAAATCACTCTCTGAACATGTTCTTTTATTTATTTATTTGCATGACTTTACATCTAAATGCCACGGTTTGAGCTGACACAACAGTGTAAGATAGATCATCTGACAGCAACAAAAGGTAAATCCAATATGATTTTTTGTAGCCTATATGAATAAATCAAAAACCTTATTATTGTTTTAAAGTGCAAAATCACTATTTCTAAAATGATCTTCTGTTTTTTTTCTCCTTTGCATGACTTTTCCCAACTACATGACATGGTTGAAAT